>AYEL01070758.1:0-44751 GCA_000484575.1 Olivierus martensii | reverse complement strand
TTGTTTATGTATGAATATGGTTTGATGTTGTGGGTTAAAGGTTGAGGTTATTGGTGAAGTTTATTTAATGTAGCGCTGATTGGAAACGTAATGTAAACAAAGCCCGTTCTAAGAAAAGTAAGGGGGTTGCTATGGCAACGGAATTGTAGATCGCATGTTTTGTAACGGTTGTGGCAGTGTTGTGCCTGAAGAGGGTGCGGAAGCACCGAAAATGTTAGTGCAGAGTTTAATAAAGAAAAGTTGTAACTATACTGCATGTAGTGCTGTTTTTTAAATTAGTATATCCACAATGGGAAAAAAACATATTACTCAGAATGTATGTTTTAGATATTTTTTTCCTATTTATTGCTATCTAAAGTCACATTGTGTTACAATATTACATGCCACCAAAAATTCATGCATTAAACCAGAATCAGATAACACATGACCAGCTAATTTCATCTTTTGTAAATCGAGCATATTTGATCATGGAGAACAGAAACAATTTGTATTTATAGAGAAAAATATTTATTTTCACAAACCAGGATTTGACTACAAAGTCATCTTCAGTTGAACTAACTAAGGAAATCTAAGGTAGCTTACCTTAATATGATATTGTAGTGAAATCCTGGGCTGTGAAAATAAATATCTCTGTGTAAACACAAACTGTTTCTGTTCTCCACAATGAATTGTTTCCACAAAGTGAAAGCCGATGCTATCAACCACACTTGATCAGTTTGTTTGTGGCTGATGATTGTGATGTATATGAGTGTTCTTAGCTCTCTCAGCTGTGGTGGATAAGTCAGTCTATTTAAAAACAACCTGCACTCCTAATATTTTATTCCAATATCACATCAAAAAATGAAAAAAATTTTTCCGCATCAAGTATCTTTGTTACAAAGCAAAGATCACAATTGTCTGATCAGCCAATTAATGCAATATGTTTCTTTACATTTCATTTTAAAAACAACAAAAAAACTATTTGAAGTATTTTTTTAATTTTCAAATGAATAATATTTGCATTTGTTTTCTATTAATGTTTAATTTAATAAATAAAATATTTAAATGAGATTGGGACTGTTAATACATTGTGTGATATATGTAACTTCTCACTGTATACTATAAGGTTTTGTTAAATAAAGTTTGCATTAATTACATTGTTTATATTTTGAGAAAACCTAAATATAATAGAAACTTAGCCAAAATAATACCATAATGATTCCTGCTTAGCACTCAGGGCAAGAGACATACTAGTCATGAATTTCCAGTTGACCTACATTTAGGAAATTTTATTTACTAATATTTTGCATTGACCTTTTACATATAGGAGTGTCTCGAAACCTCTGAAAGGCTACACCAGGCCCACCAATCCCAGTTGCCCCACCTTCTCTACGGCTTTTCTGTTTATTGACATTTACTGTTATAACCATTATTACAGATGATCAAAGTTTCATCAATCCCAAATCTCAACAAAAATATTTAAGAGTTTAAAAAATAAAAAAATCAGAATCAAAACATGCAATTAAAATGGCAATCAACTTTCCACTGGAGTAAAATATATAATTAGAAGTCCAAATCTGATATCCGAAATCAGCTGAAAATATTCTTTTTATAAACACTGAAATGTAAGAATACAAGAAATCACAAGCACTTAAAGCAGGAAAAATACACAATTTTATTATTAGATATACAGGATGTGTTCATAAAGTAATGCAAGTGATTTTATTGTGAAGCGACTGTATGTCACAGTGTATTTGAACCACTAAGGCTAGATGGGGGGACGCTTGGCTTTACAATGTGGCCAAGGTCAGTCTGCTCTGAACAGTAGTTGCATCACTATTGTTGATTTTGTGAAACTCGTCTCAACAACCATGTCACAGTACACGATCAAGTTCTGTGCCAAACTCAGCAAAAGTTATACCGATACCAATCAATTGATCCAGTAAGTCTACGGGGATTCTGCTCTATCATTTTCGCAAGTTTCAAGGTGTTTGAAGATGTTTAAGAAAGGCTGGGAAGAGGTGACTGACAACCCCCATTCTGGACGGCCATCAACCAGTCACACCGACGAAAATGTGACTCGTGCGTGATTTGTTGATCTCTGACCATCAAACGAGTATTAGGATGATTGCACAGATATTGAACCTTCAAATAGCAACTGTGCACACCATCATGACAAATGATCTCAACATGCGAAAGGTGTGCGCCAACCTGGTCCCCAAAGTGTTGACGACGAGCAAAAGGCCAATCGAGTGATGATCGCGAATGAACTTTCAGAACATGTTCAAATTGAGCCTGATTTTTTTAGACAATGTTATTACCAGGGACAAAACATGGGCATTTGAGTACAACCCAGAGACAAGATGCAAGAGGCACATCCCGGTGTCCCCCAAACAAAAGAAGGCAAGAATGAGCAAGTCAAAAGTGAAAACAATGCTGATTGCCTTTTTCGATGCTAAAGGTGTAGTCCACTAGGAGTTTGTACCTCCAGGACAGACTGTCAACACTGCCTACTAAGTGGATGTTCTCGAAAGATTGAGAGAAAGGGTCCTTCGCGTGCTAAAGGAGATCACCACTACCTGGGTGCTCCATCCATGAGTTCCTGGCGAAGCACAACTTGGCAATGCTGCCCCAGTCCTCTTACAGTCCATGAGTTCCTGGCGAAGCACAACCTCAGCCAGTTGTCTCAAATGAGCATCTAACATTCTACACCAGTATTTAGTGTAGAATGTTAGATGCTCATTTGAGAGAATTGGCTGAGGAGGGCCACAGAAGGCCAAAAATGTTACCAGAAATTATTATTATTAGTATATGTAATATACAAAGTGTGTTCATAAAGTAATGCAAGTGTTGTCATAAAAAAAAATTTATTCAAGATATAGTTAGAAATGTTTAGAAATCTTCAATATACACCCCTCGTGCATCTACATGGAAAAATATGTAGATGCACGAGGGGAAATGTATATTTAAACATCGCACATTATAACATTTGAATACCCGAAGATTACAAAAAACAATGTATAACACTTTTAAATCCTGGCGTCACTATATAATATATAGAGTCAATTATAGTGACGCCAGGACTTAAAAGTGTTGTACATTGTTTTTTGTAATCTTTGGTATTCAAATGTTATAATGTGCGATTTTTAAATATATATTTGATGTTAATTTGTTATTTTATTCGAAAATTGGTTTTTTAAATTTGATAACTGCTGAAATATTAGAATTTATATGTTGTTCTATGCTAAAAAATTTTTGTTCGGAACTTTAAATTTTATTATATTGTTCGATTTTATAACAGTCATTTAATGTTCTATTCTTGTAAAGCGAATGGCACTGATGAGGAACTGATCTTGGTTCGAAAACGTTTTGCCAAAATAAAGTTTTTGTGCTTGCTAAAGAGCTGTTCTGAACTATTTGTAGAATATTAAGCAAGTTGTATTTGTGCCTTATGATTATGTAGGATTATTTTTAGATAACAAGCTAGGTCTGAATCTGGACTCCTCCAAAAACACTGGAGGTGTAGGACTTTGAATTGAATCTGGATCCTCCAAAATAATAAGCAACTACTTTACCACATGATTTATGTGCTTATTTAATATAACTATTTTTAATGTTACATTATTGTGACACACTAAATACTGTATAATATATGCTTCAACTTACATATGTTTTGACTTATGTAAGTTGGGTTTTGTAGAATGATCCACCTTTGTAACTCAGGGACTGTCTGTATTTTAAAATTCAAAACCCACAAAAAGATGTAACTGTGACTATAGCTATAAACAACTGAGTTCTGCTGCTTCTAATAACACAAGAAATCACAACAAACACTTGAAGCAGGATAAATACACTATTTTATTATTAGTATATGTAATGTATATTTATGTATATCTAATAATAAAATAGTGTATTTATCCTGCTTCAAGAGCTTGTCATGATTTCTTGTGCAACTGTGATGTTTAGTGTTTTTGTTTCCCATTCCCAAATTCGAGAAAGTTGGTTGGGAAATCGGAAAAATTGGCTCCTAGAACCCAGTAATATCCACAATGGGAACAGATCAATGCTCATTTACATCAACTGCTTAACCTTATTTTGATATACTAATTTAAAAAACAGCACTACACGCAGTATAGTTACAACTTTTCTTTATTAAACTCTGCACTAACATTTTCGGTGCTTCCGCACCCTCTTCGGGCACAACACTGCCACAACCGTTACAAAACATGCGATCTACAATTCTGTTGCCATAGCATATATTTATAATTTTTTGAAAAATTTTAAATAATTCTTTGTAATTCTAAGTTATAGTTCATGATATTCTTTTTAAAAATATCAGTTATAATTTTCCAAGTTTTTATATTGTTAAATTAATTTAAAGATTCTTGAGATTTTATTTCCAATATATTGAACATGCACCAATTTAACCTTTTAACAGAATAACGAACCAAAAATATTCTCTTATAATCTCTGTTATTTTATTTAAATCATCATATTTAAATCTTTTCCTATTTTAAAAATAAATGGATGAGTTTTTTTTTTTTTTTTTTTTTTTTTTTTTTTTTTTTTTTTTTTTTTTTTTTTTTTTTTCATTAATATACATTTGATTCATTTGCACTAATTCTTCAAATTATTTATGCCATCAAATATCAAATTTTATAAAATGTTAAAATTATAATCTGCAAAAGCAGAGCTATTATCAGCACACAAAGATTTTACTATATTTTATGTATGAGATCATTGTAAATGTGCTCTTATCAAACAAATTTTGATCAAGTGTCTTTATTTACTGTTGAATGTTTTATATTTTAACTGATCTATTTATTTAAAATCTTTATCCATTGGATCCTATAAATTAAAACTTTTCTGGCCTTTTGTCTTTTTATTAGACATTTTCATTTTAGATCATGTTTAATGTTTGTTTTAAAATATTGCTATTTATTTTTATTTGGATTTATGATCTTGTACATATTTAATATATAATTAAGTTAGCATAAAAGATGGCGATGAAGAGAAATGTGCTAATAAAGAAAAATATAGAAAGAATCTCGGAAATATTTTCGTTGGATTTACAACTTGATATAATTAATTCTCAAGTAAATTTGAGTAATGACCAAATTTCGAAGACTTTAAATAAAAAAAAGAGACTAACGAAAACGAAAGTGTTCTCTTACGATTCATTTTTCGAATTCTCATCTAGACATCTTTTTTGGCAATTCTATTCGACCGTCAAATATCAGGAGATGCCATCATTATATATCTATAGAGAAAAAATTTTATGATGATGATAGCCATCTCTAACTATGGCGGATCGACAGATAAGGGCAAGATTCTGCTTTTCACAGAATCCGAGATTTTTGCATAATACTTTTAGTCATATTACTAGTAGTAAATCGGTATATAAATCAATCGCGAAAACGGAACAGATAAGTAGCTACCTGTATATGAAAAAATACTTATCACAACAAAATATCGATACCTGTGCGCGACGCCATCTTGAAAGGGACAATGTCTTGCGCGACACTATCAAGTTGTAAAATTACACCAATTCGTGTTATCAAAGAGCGATTTCGTCATATGAATTCGTGTTTTAGGAGAGCACATTATACGGGAGTTTATTATAATACATCTTGAAGGTGTCGCGCAAGATTTATATTCAAATTCCTTGGCAAGTACACTTTTAAGATGTAACTGTATATCTTGATGCAAATACTATATATTTTATTTATTTATTTATTACCACAAATACAAGTGTATACGGTAACCCCCCAAACTGCATACAAAAGAGCTAAGAATTTAATACAAAATACAAAAAAGATTTATATATTATATAATAATGTATATATAATATATAAATCCATAAATTGCCTAAGTAACTTATGGGTTTCAGCATAAAATCCTAACCCACATAATCGTAATAATAATTCCCGGCGAAATCTTTTTTAATTTTTTTTAAATTTAATATCAAAATTCAGGCATTAAGTGGTTAATAATAATCCGCTGTATTCATAAATAAAGGATAAGAAGCTTAGTATAACTCAAACTTTCCTAAGCTTTTTCTTAATAATAACTCATCAGCTCAAGTTTTTAAAAATATTTGTGTTTCAGTAATTCTATGTAACAAGATACATTATGAAAATCATCATATATAATAAAGGAATAAGCGTGTGAAGTTCATGTTTCTGTGCATGTATGAACTCCCGCACCAGAAGTGTTGCCGTTATATCAGTTAATAACATAACTGATATCAAAATAACAGAGGCCATGGTTATCAACTGCTACAACAATTAAAAATTTTTTGTACTCAATGATAATCCTCCATATAATATACCACCGCCATGGAGTTATATACGAGGGTAATTCAATAAGTAAGTTACAAATCGAAGTTGCGACTTTCATTTTTTAATTAAGTGCGGGAAACTGTCATCGCTAGATAGCAGCACTATCTACTTTTATTGTGACGCACAACGATCGTTCTGCGCATGACTGTACAAGATGGCGGCGTCCCTGAATACATGTACCACGATAGAACAGTGTGCCGTTGTGCGTTTTTTGTGGGCAAAACATATGGAAGCAAAGGATATCCACAAGGGAATGCTGCCCGTGTATGGTGAACCTTGCCTGTCACATCAGGCAATCCATAATTGAGTGCAGAAGTTCTCGGAAGGGCGGACAATTATCGAAGACGAACATAGAGCCGGTCGGCCAGTGGAGAGTGGAGATCGCCACGCCAGAAACGTTGCAGTGTGTCGAAGACATCATCTGAGCAGAGAGGAGGGTAACCGTCGACGATGTAGCAACTGCTATTTCCTTGTGGCTATCCTTTGCTTCCATATGTTTTGCCCACAAAAAACGGACAACGGCACGCTATTCTAACGTGGTACATGTACTCAGGGCCCTAATGACTATTCATATTTTACATAAGGTAAAAATTAAAAATGTTTAATGAATCAGAATCCTAAAAATCCTAAAACTAAACTTTCATATATTGTTACTTCCAATATCTTTCCATAAGAATTTCTGTATCATTATTTTATAAAGGAAAAAGAAAACTTGGCTCAGCTTAAAATTGATCTGAAGTTTAATTGCAGGCTGAGATGAATTTTTTCTTCAAATAAATTAGTTAAAATGTATAATTCAATTATTAAATCATAAATGATATTAATATTAGTCCAAATTATTTAAAATTCCATTTTATCAAGGATTAATTAGGCATAATTAGATTCAATTTGGTTAGTACCCTTGAGATTTAATTTTTCATTATTTTATATTCTCAATATAAATTATTATGTTGTTTGAATTTAATATTTTTTTTCTTCTTATCTCCCTATATATTATAGTTTTTAATATTATGCATCTTTTAAATATGCAAACAACAAAAATATTAGAGTTGATGAATAATATGTTGATTATTCTTAATTATAATTTAATGTTTGTGGAAGTGTGTGTATAGGGGAAAATTAAACTAAATTTTTTATGAAATATTTAACAGCAGTTATTTAAAGTAAAGTCATCATAAACATGTTTCTTTGCTATTGATGCATTACACTATCAGATTAATATATGCTATTAGCATGTAATGATGCATTAAATAAATCAATAGCCATAATGATGCATTAATATTATGCTATTAGCATGTAATGCATCAATAGTGTAAATAATATTGAATAATAATTATTCAATATTATTTTAAAATGCTTAATTTAAAAAATAATGAATAGCCCAATTATTTAATTTGGCACACTTTTGATGATTTTAAGTTTCATGAATGCAGCTCTTGTAATTTTAAAATATATTGTAGATGGATAGTATTTTTATTCATTGGAAGAATAAATAAATTTTTTTATATTTAATGCAAACTGTTTAGGGGACATTTATATTTTTCATTAATTTTTTTATATTATTATATTTTAAGTTTTCATTACAGAAGAATGTAATATTGTGCATCATTTAATATCTTTGTATATCCAAAAAATTTGAGAGATCTGAATTACATTTAATACTAAACAATTTATCTTTTGAAGTTTATTGTATAGATATTTAGCATTAATTGAGGCATATTTTAAGTTGATATAAATTTTTTCAGTTATTGACAAGGCAAGCCAATACTTTAAGAGAATTAAATGAATCAAGATTAAAAGTTTATGAACAGTTGGAGCAAAGTATTTCTGAATTAGAAAAAATTAATCAAAAATTACATTGCGAATCATCTGTAGATAAGAAAAGGATCCAAAAGTAAGTTGTTATAAGATTATTTAAATAATCATTTTGTATTACATAATTTTCACACTTTTTCTTTCTTAAAATAATTTGTCAAAATATAATTTCCCTGATAAATACTTTAGACTCAATGTAAAAGTTTCTCTTACTTTCAAACAGAAACTATTATTATTATTATTGTTTTATATTGTTTTTAAAATGTAGATATGCTATGATGATAATTTAAAGTAATTTAGTATTAAGGCAATAGATAAATACATTTACAGTAAATATAAATGATAAAATAATAATTTATTGCAAGAAATCACTAATAAAATTTATAAACCTACAAAACCTGAAAAAATTGAATTTCAGAAATTTAAAAAAGTTTAATCTTGGATAAAATCTTCATTTAAAACAGTGGTCTCAAACTCATTCTTTTCAAATATTACTCTACACATCTTTGATTGATTAGGGGGACATTAAAATAATGCCTTATAGCAAAAAATGAGTTTTTTTACATAAGTTAACATAAACAACTCTCAGTTTCTTTAACTATTATCATTTTAATGAAATTAAAATGTAATGTTCAAAATTATAAAATTGTTTATATATGATAGTAATTTTTATAAATTTAAGTGAAAATTTTATATTAAAACATTGTTTTACTGAATTTCAATGCAATTTATAAAAACATTTTAAAGTGTTTTTCAAATATTTCATGAAAAACAATTGAAATTTTTTTGAATATCTTTTATATAATTTTGTGATTACAATAAATGCAATGTGAGTCACGAGTTTGATACTATTGATTCAAATACATTTCTTTTTTATTACTTGTGATTGTATAATTAATAAGAAATTAATCAAAACTAAAATGTATCTGGTTGGAAGAATCTTATTTAATAAAACAATAAAAATAGTAAATAATTGCACACATATACTTTTAATAATGCTAAAGATATATTAATATATTGCTTTTAATATTTCTTTAAAAAATACTCAATTGTAATCTTAAAATATATTCATAAATTGTTCTTTGATAACATTACAGATTTCCCTCAATTTACAAAAGTAATTGGGAATTTAGAAACTATTTATTAGGTGAAAATTCATTTCCCATTAACCACAATTTAAAAATTTTCAATAGTTCTTGGATATCAGGAAGTCACTGCCATTAAACTATTAATGTTAGGTCTCAGATGTCAAACAAGATTTTAATCTTTATAATATACATACTATGATTGATGTGAGTCAATGTTATAATACTGTAGTACAATCTATCAATATCATTTTATAAAGTATTTAAACCAATTAATTAATAAATGTCATTTATCACTATAAAATAAAGTATGTTATTGTAGGTCCAAAATAAATTCATTGAAAAATCAATTATAAGTAAATACTAATAATTAAGTAATTTAAATCAAGTAAAAATATTACTTAATTATTATTAAATCAGATTTCATGTTACTTACATATTACTATAGTTTTTAAAAGAAATTGCCATTTTCCAATTAATTTATTTTGGCATATTATTCGTTAGTTCAATATAAATAAACTCGTCCATTACCTATTTTTTAAATGCATAAAATATTTCCTTTACAATAAGTTTTGAACAAACTACTAAAAATTTAATAATTTTTTTTGATAAATAAGTTAAAAATACATTTTTATTCATAGTTTGTGTAACAGTGTTGAATTATTGGAGAAAAAATGTGAAGAGTTGGAAAGCATGGTTGATGATTTGAGGATATCAAATAATAAAAATTATCCAGCATTTGCACAAACAGATATATCTGTTCTTGATGAAAATTCAATATTAGATATTTTACCATCTGAAGAAAAATCTAAAGTAAGTGAAATTTTAAATCAGTTATAGTAAGTATAAGTGAATCCTCCTCAGGAATAAATTATGCTTACATAATAAGCATAATGCATTCCTGAGGTTTGTAGGTTGTACAGTTCATAACCTGAAATTTCCTGTTATAGTTTTATCTTTATCTTATATAGCAAAATCAGCTGCATGATCAATTAAATTTCTATGATTTGAATCTCTGAAATAACCATCTGATTATATGATGAATGTTTAGAAGAATAGAATGATAGAAATCATTTTATAATTCTTTGAAAATATATTAAATATTATGTAGATTTACAAAACATTTTTGCTAGGCCACATTACCATCACAGTTATTTAAAAATTCAAAAATTTTTAAATAAAGTGAAATTTTATAACTCTGATTTTATAAATAGAGGATCACTTGCATAAGTATGAATAAAACAGATAGCAAAACTGCATGAAAGAAAGCACTGAATTTTGAATTTACCAATTTTTATCATTTGAATGAAGAAAACATTGGACAATAAATTTATAAAAAGTAATGCCATATCAGATTAACATATTTATAAAAAATAGTTTGGACAAACTAATTACAAAATTGAATAAGTACATACATACATATTCTTAATTTACAGCTCAGGATCAATTATTATTACAGATGGGTACAAAATACTAAGAATAAAACTTTTTAAGTCAATATCCAATGATATAAAACAATACGTAAATTTGGTAGCAATAGTATAAATAAATTATACAAATTTTTTTTATCTTTGGAGTTTAGAATTTTTAATTGTATAGTAAAATCTTGTTTAGAATAGTATAAGTTCATGCAAAAGATTATTTATAGAGTTTCTCCCTCATCCACTTCTTTATTTGAAACTACTTACATAGCTATAAAATACAATGTGAATGAATTTGTCCAGAAATTTATTGTCTGCTATGAAATTGGGAAAAATCAAAATTGCAGTCTGAGAAACAGAAGTAGCCTACTCTCTGGTTACCACAGTTTTACTAGCATATTTTATAAATAATTTTCATTCTTAAATTGTGCCTGATGCAGTAATTTATTTATATAAAAGTTCATCTATTTATCTATTAATAATAATGAATAAAAATTCTTTAACATTTATGGCATAATTTCTTTATTGTTGTGTAATTTACTTGATTTTAAAGACCATGTTTTCATTTCTTTAGATAAATTCATCATTGTTTAAAAATAAACTATTGAGTTTGTTGAACTTAATTTCATTTTGGCCAAATTTTATTGTTGAGGATGGAACTCCTGTTTTTTACTATTATATTTATGGGAAATTGATTTTTTTGTTAATTGGTTCTTATTTTATGATCACACCCATAAAGTCAAGAACTACCATTTATATATATATACTTCATACATACCTATAAATAGAAATATCTGTAATTATAATATATAAACAAAATGCATTTTATTGTGATAGTATTAGGATTGTGTGACCAAAACAGTTGCTTTAGATGTGATTTTAATTGCTGAATGGAGACAGTTAAGTCAGAATGCATGACATCAGGTGTGATAATTTATCATAACTCACACCAAATGTGGATTTTGGAAATAATGGACAAAATTTTTTTTAATAAAGACCCATGGATAAAAATGACAGTCAAACTTCAGACACTGTTGGAAATATGCAGAAATAAAGACAAATATTTTAATAATAAAAATATATATATAAAATATAAGTTCAATGAGACTGCACTAAACACAAACTAAAAATAATAATACTCAAAGCAGTCGAAAGATTTTATTCAGTAACCTTTTTAATGCACTTTGCGTCTTCTTCAGCTGCTACAATATGATGAAAGCCGCAGCTTGGTGTTCATGAAGAGGGAAACTTATCAGAAAGTTTTGAAAGATTACATCAAAGAGACAGGTTCAGAGGAGTTGAAAAATGACCCCACTAATAAGGTTTGTTGCCGGGTGGACAGGTTTCTGAAGTGTAAAGGGTTACCAACATTCCTAAGGAACTCAAATGTGACAGCACCTGTATGTCCATGTCTGTTTGGATATGATAAAATTCATAAGAAGCTGATAAGAATTAGGCCAATTGTTGAGAAGTTTAGATCACCTCTGTATTTGGTGGAGAAGAAACTAGCTAAATGGTGTAGATTGAGATTAAAGGGCTATGAATACTCGATTAATTATACAGAGGAGCTTCTTAATAAGCTTTTGAAGAAAGACCCATTCCCAGAAGAGACATTTACGACTTTTGACTTTGAATTTCTTTATCCCTCTATTCGGATTGAACCGGCTTGTATTGAACTTTATCATCTACTTCATAATGGCCTGCAGGAAGTGGAAGGGCTGGTAGAATGTCTGAGAGAACTCTGTGACCTGGTGTGCCATCATTCTTATTTTAAGTTTGATCAGAAGTTTTACCGACAAGTGTAGGGAGTTCCAATTGGTAGTCCAATGGTGGGTGTTTTGGCCGAGTTGGTGGTTAGGCGACAAGAGCGGACGACTATCCAGCTTTTTAACCCCCGTTTTAAAAGTATATCTGAGGTACGTAGACAATATCTTGGTCATTTGGGAGAACGAATATAAGGCAGAAGAAATAGTTGCTTCCCTGTCGAATAATAGTTTACTTTTTTTTAAAGTTGTGTTGTAGCAGCTGAAGAAGATGCCAAAATGCGTTGAAAACGTTATTGAATAAAATCTTTTGACTGCTAAAGGGCTTTTGAATATTATTATATATATAAAAATTTATTAAATTATTAGATTAAAATATAAGATCCTAACTTATACAGAATGTGATGATAATACGAAGATTGAGAATATGATGACAATGAAAATTTTAATGATATGGGTATTCCTCATTATATGTTAATGATTCATGTTTGGAACATAGAGATTTGAATCCAAATATTATATATTATTTTCAAATGAGTCTATATTTATTCTCACATAGCTCAATAAAACCATGTTCTTTCTCTATATTTCTTACTTATTATTAAAATGAAATTTTTAATCTTTAAATAGAAACTTAGTATCCATGAGGTGTATGACAAATAAACAAAACTTATTATAAAGAATGAAAAGAAATTTCTGTTGAATAAAATTGGCCATTTCAAAACATATTAAAAATATGTTAAGAAATATGAGAGATGACTGATTTGATGAGAAATGGGTCTTATGAGTGACAAGGAATGGACAAGTTGTCCATTCCTGAATTTTTTTAATTTTCTATGATTTACAAAATTATTAAAATATTATCTAATGTAAAATTTGTTATAAATGGTTCTCTCAAATTTCTTAGCAAAACAATCTGAGGAGAGCCATAGAAGGCTGAAAACATTATTATTATTAATATATGTAATATATATCTAATAATAAAATAGTGTATTTTTTCCTGCTTTAAGTGCTTGTGATTTCTTGTATTCTTAGAAGCAGCAGAACATGGTAGTTTATAGTTATTGAAATATAAACTATTAAATATAACTGCTTATACTTATTCTTGTAATTCAAAGATTATATAGCACTACTAGCAGCTAAGATTAACTTTATTTAACATTAAAAACGTTTTGGCAATCCTGCCATCCTTCAGGTTATGTTCCAACAAAATTCAAATACAATTTAAAAATTTTACATAGAAGAATGTATAGTTTCCATGGTAACAGAATATGTTTAATAAACATATATATGACATGTAATGTATCTCATTTTTAAAAAATATTTCCTGTAGGTATATGTGCCTATATAATAAAGATGTAAATAATAATAATATATGTAACATAAATAAAATAATAAATAATCAAACAGTTTCTGGGTTTCATAATGCACCCATTGCTAATGTTGAGTTTCCTTCTCAATTGCATATTTCCATGGCAGGGGATTCCAATGTCAGCTTCTCATTTGTTATGTTTATTATGTAGCTTTCTATGCTCTCTTCTCCTGTTGCCCCTTAGAGCATCAGGAGAAGAGAGCATAGAAAGCTGTGTGCAGGGCACCAATGCTTTTAAGCATATTAAGAAATGATAAGGACTCTTTAGGGCAAAAAGAAAAGAGAGGGGTATTTAGAATACCAGTAGAAGACGCACAAATGCACCAGGAAACAGCATACATAGGTGTAACGAGAAGGACGTTGGTAAAAAGGACATTACACAAGCAAAACTAACTATATCTTTAGTGGTAGAAGCATATAACTGGGACCTAAAAATAAAATGAGACGAGGCACGAATCGTAAGACTGCTGAATGCGCCAACTCAAGCAACAATGGCCAAATCAAATGTAATATTAAGAAGACATAAAACAGAAAACATAATAAACAAGAAGCCGACATTGGAACTCCCCTCCCATGGAAATCAGGACCTGCTCTAGGGGCTGGAAATCCGGACATTTGTCCAGGGTGGCAAATTTAAAGGGCAGCATTTTGGTTGTGAAGGTGATAAAATATTTATAAGTTAAATACTTAATTAATTGAAATTTATATTTGTCAATTTTTTCTTTTGCTAAAAATATCATGCAATTTACATTTTTGCCTAATTACTGTTTTTGCCTAAAAGTTAAAAAATATTTGCAATCCAATTCTGAAGAAAACAACCATAAAAGAGTGGCATGTTTAATTAAATAATAAAAAAGGCCAGGTATCTGAGTCATGCAATGCATAGAACAGCAGGCAGGGCCTGTGTGAACTTGTTTGAAACAGGAATGGAAAGGAATATCATCCATCGACTTGTTTATTACCTCTAATTATAAAAGAGCGATTTCGTTACACAATTGCATTATTCTTGCTAATACCTCTATGATGATAACCGTTTGATTTTTATTTAAAATAAAAGATAAGGCAGAGTGGGGTAAGTGCAGAGCAGTTTTTGCAAAGTTGGACTTTAAACGCAAGTATTTTAACCTATCATATAAATAAATATTTAACAGGGTTGTTAACAATCATATTGCACAGCTATTACTGTTTAATTCATCCTTGAAAATTTTAAATTTGCTACAAGATCATACAAAATGTTAGCTACTCTGCAAAACCCAAAATGGGGTAAGAGCATACGTGCAAGTTAAAAAAGCTTTGAAGTTTATTTACACATATTACTTGGGAAGGGCAGAATTATGAACAAATTTATCTATAAATTTTTACTGGCATTAAGATAGGTTGTTTCGTTTTAGAGTTATCCTTTGTTAAAGAAACTTACGAGCAGAATTAAGAACAAATTTGTAATAAAATGCTTTTTACCGCATTATTTTTAGGTTGTTTCCGTTTTTTAAGGTTATCCTTTGTTAAAGAAACAAGGATTGAACTCTGAAATGTGAGAAGCAGCATCTGTGCCAGATTAAACTAGTGTGGGGCCTGTAGCATATGTTAAGAAAGGGGCCCTATTATTAAAAAAATGGTAAAACAAAGCAAATATATTTGAACACATGCATTTTTAATTTGCATAATAATTATCATTATCAAAAATAACAACACAGTTAACGTTAAATATTATCAATAATTTTTCTACATTTAGCATGAGCAAATTTGTTGATGATATAGGATGTACCTATTTCATGCAGAAATTTATGTTGAAAGCCACACTAAGTCACCTACTTATGCTCTTTCTCTCACAATTTCATGATACCAAATGAAAAGGTGCTAAATATTGCATAAATTGCAAGATCCTTGATTTAATGCTTATATTAGATGACCAAAAAATTATGTACATATTTATTGGCATTGGCCCATACCATATGCTACTTTTGCTATGTTAATCTGGCACTGGGTGGTATACTGAAATAAATCAAAAATATAAAGTGATGTAAGTATACAATGTGATAGGAGGTATAGTGAAATAAAACAAATATATAAAGTGATATAAGCACACAAGTTATTTGATAACCAAACTTGTGTACTTATATCACTTTATATTTTTGTTTTATTTCACTATATTTCATCTCACATTATTTACTTTATATCATTTTTTATTTTTTCAAAGTAACAAAGCACACATTTTCTTATTTAATATGACAAAAGGTCTTTATCAAATAAAAAATGGTTTATATGAAAATTTTAATTGATGTCTTTGCATTTATCAATCATCATCTCGACAATGTTCACGTTTCGTTCATTTCTTTTGAATAATCGCCCCTGTTGGTTTTTCTGATGTAGCTGTGAACCATGTTATATGCTAGGAAAAGAAGTTAATAAACAAATTAAATTGTAGATCACGAAAAAATAAAATTGAAGTTATGAGGGTATAGCAGCCTAATATGCAATTACTCCAAGATGCTGATTCTGCACTTGCCCCAGGTAACAATATTTACGGGGCAAGAGCTTACCAGATTTTCTCAATAAATTTTGAAATGTTAAATAAATATTGTTTATTTAATATAAACTTTAATCAATATTCTTCATACTTACCAAAAATATAGCTCCTAATGTGAAGTTATCTTAAGAATTATTGCACTTTTAAGAAAGATGCTGTCAAAGTTGTGTATGCTGTTTGGTCGTGACACTTTTGTAAAGGTTAATTAAATAATGGAATCATATCATTCATTGTGAATTATCTATGCGATAGGTTGATATTAACTTGTAGTAGACTACTACAATATCAAATAGCAAACTTTCACTTAATAAGAAAGCCTGATAATTCACTTTCTCCAACTATGCCCTTACACCACTCCGCCTTATATATTTTTAAAAAGTATATGTTTAAGGGGAGGCAATTTGTCTTTTTGTCCGGGTGTCATAAATACTAGAGCGGGTGCTGTGGAAATACGCGATCGAGAAGGAAACACGACATTAGCAATGGGTGCATTATGAAACCCAGAAACTGTTTTATTATTTATTATTTATTTATATGTTGCATACTTTATTACTATTTATGTTTTTATTATATAGGCACAAATACTTATAGGAAATATTTTTTTAAAATGATAAACATTACATGTTGTATATATGTTTATTAAACATGTTCCATTACCATGGAAACCATACATCCTTCTATGTAAAATTTTTAAATTGTATTTGAATTTTGTTGGAACATAACCTGAAGGATGGCAGGATTGCCAAAAACGTTTTTAATGTTAAATAAAGTTAATCTTAGCTGTTAGTAGTGCTATATAATCTTTGAATTGAAATGTAAATCAATATATCTTAAATTTCTAAATTGTTGCCAATATTTTGATGTTTGTTATCCTTCTTTATTTACAAATTTTTTTTCTTTAAAGCTTCCATTTCTAGAGAAAATTTGCTAGTGCATATCCTAGGCCTTATTTTTTTGTCAACTTGTGTTTTTTCCTCAAATCCACCACTGCTAATATTAAAAAAATTGGCTAGATATTGTGAGGAAAAAAATGGAAATTTTTAAAATCCTGCTTTAAGTGCTGAATTTTATTGTTTTTACATTAGTGAATTTTGGAACAATAATTGATATGAAAAATGTTTGTATAAAATATATAAGATATAGAAACTAAAGAATTAATATTGTGACAAAAATATCATTATCCAGTCTATATGTAAAACATAGTATAAAATTGAATTAAATTATTAATCCTATCTATAAAGTTGTATAAACATAAGTACAGGAGTTCCTCTAGTTATAAATATTTATATTTACAAACATCAAATTTCATTTTCAAATTTTATGAAATTTCAATAACTCTTCAATAATTTCAAACAATATGATAATAGAATGCTCTAGCAACAATATTATGTAAAATTACACAAATAATTAGTATATTACAGCAATACCTCAGGCAGTTACACAAAAAACTTTTGTGTAAACTTTTGTGTAGGTTTATAATGAAATTGAAAATTTTTATTCAAATTTGTGAAATAAGAAATTTCTAATTGATTCAGTTGTGAAATATATTACAAAACACAATATATAAAATTATTTCAGCACTTTTCAGGGAGAAATAACAGCAGTATCTAAGTTAAAAACAACCAAAGTTATGAATAAAACTTACGTATAAATTATATTTATAACTAGAGGAACATCTGTAATCCAATAAGCATGATAATTGGATTTCTTGGGTTTCTTCATGAGCAGTAGAACTTGAAAATTTAAGATTAAAGTTGTATAATAAAATCAATTTAGAAGATAAGACTGAGAACAGGTAAATTAATTTTTTTTTATATTTTGATGTACAGTTTATCGTTCCTAATGGAATTGTAGTGACAACAAAAGCTTATAAATTATTTCAAGATACAAAAATAATGAATGAGATCATTTTATCTTTAGAAAAAGCAGCATGGTTAGTGTTATAATATTTTAATATGCTACATTTTATTTATATGAAATATTTTTAATATTGTAAGGCAGTGGTTTCCAACTTGGAATTTGTTATACTCCAGAGGCATATGAAAAAGCTTTGAAGAATGATAGGAAAAGGATATATGTTAACAGTTTAAAAAAATAGACATATAAATTTGAAATAAGAGCAATTATATTTAATCACAAACATTTTTTTAATAGTTAGAGCACAATTTATAGAAATGGTGCCAAGGATTATGCAAATGATCAAAGGTTGGAAACTACTATTGTAAAGGATCATTCATAAACTACATTTCACTATTTTAGACACTTTTTGACCCTTTCCTTCGCCATCATTTTTCATCACACCAAATTTGATTCCCTTAACTGTGACATCATAAACTTGAAGCATCCTTCCCTTCCTCTTAAAAATTTTTCTTTGTTTTTTCATTAAAAGAAATTACATAAAACACTAGAAAATAAGGATTATTTTATATTAGTATTTTGTTTCACATATTCTTTAATTTCCAAACAAACTTTCAAAAAACCAAATATAAATATCTTAGAATTAGATATATGTCTTGCATTTCATAACAAACATATCTCCAAATATGTTACATTACAATCTTTATTTTTTGAACAATTAACCATAAGCTTAATATACTAATTATACAGCACCAATGAGCAGACCAAATCGTAGCTTAAAATATTAAATAAACTTTAATAAGAAACGTTTTTAGCATTATTACGCCCTCATCAGTTCATACATAAATAACAGTTTTATCTTAATTCTCGAACATAGAACACCATTGTTAAGAATCGAACATGTGAACATATTACAATTTTTTAAAATTCAAAAATATAAAAATAAACAAATTAAATCATAAAACATAATACTAATACATTAAAAACAGAAGGATTAAAAATACTATACAATGCCAGGAATACATATATTATCGAAAGTTCAACAGTATATCCAACTTTGCGTTCCAAGTGCATAAAATCACCATCTTAACGTTTCTTTCGTTAAAAAGGTTAGCAGAATAAAATATAGAGCCATTTTACACTTACTGATTACTTTAATCAATTATATCCTAATCTATTCTGTGTCCCAATGCACACCTCCATGGCAAGGGGAGATCTAAGGATTGCCTTTCGTTAATCACCGCTCCTTCGTTGTTTCCTTCCAGGATTTTTATCTCTTCAGCAACATGTAGTTCTTTTAGGTCATTAACTTTCTCTACAATTTTTGCTTTATCCTATTCTATTCTGATATCATGTTCGTGTGCTCATCTAGCAAGGGCTGTGGTTTGGAGGCCTTTTCTTATGTCCGCTCTGTACTCGTTAAGTCTATCTTTAAGGTTTCTTGATGTGGCCCGTAGTAGTAGTAGTAGTAGTAGTAGTAGTAGTAGTAGTTTAGGGAGGGGCCTGTTTCATCCCAAGCACTGTGACCAACATTAGTCTATTGTGCACCCCCAATCAAATCATCCCAGAAGAAGTCCCGTCTTTTCTATTGTGCACCCCCAATCAAATCATCCCAGAAGAAGGCCTGTCTTACGAACAAACGACAGTATTTTCTTCAATGGGACAAATGCAAAATCCTCAGGAACAGGAAAATACATCCCCAAGAAATCATGCCTAAGCCACAAAAAAGCCACACATTCACATAAAATGTGAAGAGGAGTTTCCTCCTCATACTGACGTCTTCTGCACAAAGGGCTATCAGCAAGCCCAATCAAGTGAAGATGTCTTCTAAGATGACAGTGCCCTGTAAAAAGCCCTGTAACAATCCTCACTTCATTTTTATTCAGAGAAATCAACTCTCTGGTTCAACCCAAAATGAGAGCCTTTGCCTGCGGAAGACCAGAGGTAGACCTCCAGAAAGCATGATGCTGAGCCACCAACCAGTCCCTGACAACCCGCCCAAAGACATCCGAACCAATACCCAGGACAGGCTCAGGTTCAAAAAAGGGGTGAGAAGCCTCTTCCCTGGCAAGCTTATCAGCAACCTCATTACCCCAATCCCCTTGTGTCCCGGCACCCAAACCAGTTGTACCCTGTTCTTAGTAGCCATTTTCACAATGAGAAGATAGCATTCCCAGACTAGTTTCGAGCGGAATTATCAAGTGCTTTAAGAGCAGCCTGACTGTCAGATAGGAAAAAATATGGGAATTTATCAAGTGCTTTAAGAGCAGCCTGACTGTCAGATAGGATAAAAATAAATAAGTGCTTTAAGAGCAGCCTGACTGTCAGATAGGATGAATTATCAAGTGCTTTAAGAGCAGCCTGACTGTCAGATAGGAAAAAATATGGGAATTTATCAAGTGCTTTAAGAGCAGCCTGACTGTCAGATAGGATAAAAATAAATCAAGTGCTTTAAGAGCAGCCTGACTGTCAGATAGGATAAAAATATGTTTGACCAGCTTTAAGAGCAGCCTGACTGTCAGATAGGATAAAAATATGTTTATCTACATAATCCTTATAGATTAATATTAACACATGCAGAAATAGCAAAGATTTCTGCTTGAAAGACAGTGGTTTTCTGCTTGAAAGACAGTGGCAAACTGCCCAAGGGAAAAGGAATAAACCATCCGAGTCCCTTCGCAGTAGACCCCTGCCCCAACACCAGTGATGGTTTTAGAACCATCCGTAAACCAGACCAAACCATCATTTATACTGTGCCCAAACCCCCTCCCCAGTCCTCCAAACTGAGAAAAATTACAGTGAAGGTCCGGAAAAAGTTAAATTTAGCCCATGTAATCCTTAACCATCCCAAGAATGTTACAGTGTATCCTGTCCCCCTCAAAAGACAGATGCTCCATCTTGTGGGTCCAAGAAATCCCTCTCCCAGAAGAATGAAGCCTATAATAGCCCTCCCGTGCACTCGCCTCAACAAACAAATGCAGAGGAGGAATCACAAGAGGACCTCAAGAGCAGCAGTAGGAGCAATCTTCATAGCCCCAGTAATGCCCAAACAGGCCAGCCTTTGAATCCTTCCAAGTTCGGCATGACAAATCTTAAGTAAGACTTTACGCCACCATATGATGGCAGCATAAGTAAGAATATTCTCACAACGATGGCGTGAATCCAAAACAACAGCCCTGATCTAAGACCCCAAGTCTTACCCAAGATACCCCTGCAAGCCCAAATAGCCCTACAGGCTTTCCCCACAACAAACTCAATGTGTGGTTTCCAAGTCAAACCCTTGTGAAACAAAACACCAAAGTATTTGACCTGGGTTAAAAACTGCAACCTTTTACCGAAGAAGGTCGGCTCGGTTAACCCTACCAACTGTCTTCTTTGAGTAAAAGGCACAACAGCAGTCTTGGTCGGATTAACAGACAATCCAACCCTATTACACCAGTGCAAAACTGTATTAAGAGCTGTCTGAAAAACTTCAGAAACAGTCGGAGGAAACTTCCCCACCACAACAGTGGATATGTCATCAGCATATCCAACAGTGTAGGAAACTTCCCCACCACAACAATGGATATGTCATCAGCATATCCAACAGTGAAGAAACCCTTCCCATTAAGTAAAGCCAACAACTCATCCACCACAAGGCTCCAAAGAAGGGGAGACAACACCCCCCCTGCAGACAGCCCCTATCATTGAGAATCATGACTTCCTCCTCATAGAGTCTGCTATAAACAACTCTATGCCTCAGCTGGAGCCAATCCAATGAATAATCGTTGAGCTGACTCTATGCCTGGTAGCAGCAAGGCCTATTTGCTCAAAAGAGTAGAGTCAAAAATGCCCCTTGAATATCGAAAGCGCCAAGGGCAATCTCCTTGTACTAATAGCCCTCTCAATGAGCAAAACAACCTCATGAAGAGCATGCTCAGTTGATTTGCCAGATTGATAGGCAAATTGGATAGCCCTCTCAATGAGCGAAACAACCTCATGAAGAGCATGCTCAGTTGATTTGCCAGATTGATAGGCAAATTGGTGAGCGAAGCAACCTCATGAAGAGCATGCTCAGTCGATTTGCCAGATTAATAGGCAAATTGGCTGCGACAAAGGAAGATCCTAACCAAGGCCCCATCCCTAATAAACCTATCCACCAACCTCTCAAATGTCTTCAATAAAAAGGACATCAGACTGATCGGACGATAGGACTTAGCCTCAGTGTAAGAATTATGCCCAGGTTTAGGTATAAAAGATACTCTCACTTGCCTCCAGGACCATGGAACTTAGCCAAAAGTCACACAGGCTCGAAAGACACGACAAAGGGGGGAAACCAGGACATCAATGCCCTGTTGCAAGGAACACTGGCAAAATGCCATCTGGTCCTGCCAACTTAAAAGGCTTAAAGACAGGCAAAATGCCATCTGGTCCCGCCGACTTAAAAGGCTTAAAAACACTGATAGACCATTTTATGTGTTTGATGCTTTGGTGTCTATGAAGTGTTTCTGAAGGTCGTGTGGGTGTCTGCCATGGAAATGTTGAAAAATTTGGTATATTTTTATCGACTTTTTTTAATCAAAGAAAATTATTTTCCCAACTTAAGTATGCAGCAAAAATTCTATTGTTATTTTCTACAACTTATGCATGTAAACAGTTTTTTCCTGCAATGAGTTTAGTAAGAAGTAAAATAAGAAATCAGCTAACAGACTCAATTCTCAAAAATAATTTAAAACTAGCAGTGACTAACATTCAACCTAATATTTCAGATATATTACCTTCACATCAGTTTCAGAAATCACATTAAGTATATCTATGTTAATTTATAATCATTACATGAATAAATAATTGTGATTTATCTGCATTTTGTTTTTCTTTTTTCTCGTGTGCAGCATGTGTCAGTTCGAAAGTTTTAAATATAGCCCTTACATAGGAAAAGATTGCCTATCCCTGTATTACAGCCATCTTTCCATTCTTTCTTGTGGTCTCAATGTTCTTGTTTTCTCTCATGATTTATTCAGTAACGAAATTAAAGAAAAAAAATAAAGAGAAAAAGTTCTGCACATTGAGACCACAAGAAAGAATGGAAAGATGGCTGTAATACAGGGATAGGCAATCTTTTCCTATGTAAGGGCTATATTTAAAACTTTCGAACTGACACTAACTGTAATGTTCCTTATTGGAACATTACAGTTTCCAATAAGGTTAGAATTAAAGTTTTGATTTGACTTCATATCAATTTTTTATTTATTATTCTTATGAATATATAGGTCTACTTACAATCATTCAATTTATGATAATCTGATCTTATGTTTGCATTTACAATATTTCATAACTGGCTATTTTCATAGCATATTGGCTAGAAATACTTTGTTTTATTAAAAATTTACAGTCTGCCAATGGCTGCAGTAAACTGGATTTGATCCCATCTCTTCCAAGTAGCATTGCTTATTATTTGGAGGATTCAAGATCAAATCCAGATGATTTTACCATACTGAAGAATCCAGTTGTCCATTGTTTACTACTACTACTAAAATTACTATTATTGTCAGTTGTTTTTGGCTTACAAATATTTTGACCATCAATGGGGTTATCAAAACAACCTTATCATAAGTAGAGGAGCATCTGTATTTATAAAAATATTATAGTATAATGCAAATATTTTGCCTTGTTATTTCCATGATTTTCCTTTCACAATTTGAATTCTTGAGTGATTCTTTTCCACATGCTCTTATAATTTATTGTCTATTATCCTAACATATACTTGAATAAATACTAATTATTGTGTGAAGTAATATTACTTAAACTGCTTCTAGTATCAGGACTAGATATTTACTGACAGGAGAATTTATTTTCACTGACCAACACAGATTCTAAATTGGTGTCAGAACTAAGATCTGAACAACTATTGCAGATTAATCTTTTGTAGATTTTATAACATTTAGTAAATCTTTCAAAATCTGTTGTAATATTTACATAAATTTCATTGCATAAATTCTTCAGTAACATAAATACAGCATAATTATTACATGGGTAAATATATAGCAACATATTTGTTTTGCTATTTCATTTCATAAAACTTACCTCCAGCATTATCTTCAGTAAATATTTTATTCATATCAACTTCCAATTTTTGTCTTGGTGAATTTGGTGTCATTCGAGTTTTCTTATTCTGAAAACATTTATAAAGTATGAGTATTCAAATTCGATTAAAATTGTTCTTTAAATAGAAAAATTAAAACGTAGTGAAGAGAATTGCTTCTCTCAATTCTTAGGAATTTCTTCTTTAGGACTGTTTAATCATCATCATATATAATGATAAACATGCTTACAAGAAAGAAAATTTATCATCCTAATGAAAGAATATATATGGTAATACCTAACTTTAAATCATTTTGATTTATGTCAGCTTTTTTTGTTAATAATAATTATAATAATAATAATAATTTCTAAAAAACTTGACACACAAGATGTATTACAACAGAACAATTCTAACAGACAAAACCATGCACCACAACAGACCAGACATCACTCTTATATACAAGCAAAACAAAGTTACCTACATTATAAACATCTCAATACCAGACACACACACAACATCCAGGATGCATTCACCCAAAAAATTAGCAAATATACAGAACTTTCACAAGAAATTAAGCGTCTCTGGGGAATGCAAAAGGTAGTCACATTACCCATCATTCTCTCCTCCACAGGAATAATCCCTCACACACTACACAAAAGCCTCAAAACATTAGATCTACATCCCAAAACATACATAACATTACAAAAAGCATCACTACTCAATACATAGTAAGAAAGTTTCTCATCACTGATACAGACAGGTAGTTGACACACAATTAAGTTTCACTAGTAGTCATGTCTTGACTTGAGTCCGACATGGTGCTTTGCCCCAGAGTTAAGGCCGGTTCATAGTTTGTCAGAACGGAAAAGCAAAAGGAAAGGAACATATTCCGTTCCTTTTCTTTTGAATGTCTAGCCATTCATAGTTGAACGGAATGAAGAAAGAATGCGCATGTTCTTTGTCGACTCTTGTTTGAAATATGATGGCTATCACCTATCGATAGAAGCAGTGTTCAGCCACATAAATGATAAAAATTTAACGAAGAAAAAGATAAATTATGTTTCTTTAATAAACTCGGAGAGAAAAATGTTTGGAGAATATTTTAAATTAATACAAAAGATCAGGAATAGTGATCCCGAAATTCTTTTTCGATATAACAGGTTTATTAATAAGCTTTATAATAAGAAATTGTAATATAATCTAAAATAATCTTGGCCGAAATAATAGTATTTATTATAATTAAGGATGTCCTATTGAATTTGCCATGGAATTCGCTAATACATGCGTTGACTTATGGGATACCAATAAAGGAAAAGTATAAAAACTTAACTTTTCCAATTGAGATAGAAGGAACAGAACTACGTCAAAAAGAATGCGCGAAATAGCGTGCAGAAGACAAGTTTGGTGTTCCTTTCTTTTTCCTTTTCCGTTCTGACGAACTATGAATCGGCCTTTACTCCGTGCACACATTGCTGTACCATAAATAATAATAAATAATTAGGAAAAAATAAATTTACTAAAGGCTGGATCTTACAGACATAAAACACAATGTAAATATGCTGGTATATTGATGCTAATGATGTCATTTATGCTATTTGGCTAGATGCTGCATCTTTAGACTGAAAGCTGACTTTTATTCAACTTTCTACATTGCATATAAAAGTATGTTGATCATTTGTCCAATCAGAGTATAAACTAGTTATTAAAACTTTATTGTTCTCTGAAATGATATACAGGGTGTTTCAAATTGAAGTATTCCTATTCAGAGCACTCTGGAGAGAGAACCACTGGGCAAAATAATGCCATACTTGGAATTTATACTATTCAGTTCACGGGGAGAAGACTTTTGCAAAAAAAAATTAGTTTAAAAATGACCGATAGGTATGGTGACCATATTTTTTTGGAGAAAATAAAGGACAAATCAGAAACTGTTTCATAATAAGAAAAAGCAGGTTGCATTTATTTCTTTCACTAAAACTGTAAATATAATGTATACCACACAGTACAGTACAGTTTGTATTACTAAAATTGTAAATATATGTGTTTTATTATAAAAATATAATAAACAACACTATATAAATGAACAACTAAACATTTTTAAATAATCAATTCACAGTCCTCTTCCTGTTCGGACTGTGAATTGCCCTCTTCTGAAACAATGAATCATGTGTTGCAATGCATATGGAATTAATGGGCCATTTTGCAATAATTTCAAGTTTCTGTACTCACAAAGCACTGCAACAGCATTTTTTAAGTTATTCTACGAGGTGTGTTTTTTAAGTAAGTACCATTTTGATATGTAAAAAAAACAAGTAAACTTTTTGTAACAATTTTATTTTTACATGAAAGACCACACTTTTATCTACTTTTCCACATAACTGCCACCAATATTAAGGCACTTATCATATCGAATAATAAGCTTTTGTATTCCGTTGTCATAAGTTTGCCACCTGATTTGACAGCCAGTGCAACACGGCTGTTTTGAGGCTATCGTCGTCATCATGGCGCTGACCTCCAAGAAACACATGGTAGTCACTGGGTGCTAGATCGGGGCTGTATGGAGGATGATCAAATTGTTCCCAGCCAAATAATACAATGAGATCTTGCGTTTGATTGGCCACATGTGGACAGACATTATCATGCAGCAAAACGATCCCATTACTCAGCAAGCTGCACCTTTGTTTTGAATTGCATGGCACAGTTTTTTTTAAGGTCTCACAATATGTTTCGGAATTTATTGTGTCACCACGAGGCAAAATTCAACAAGCAACATCCCCTTCCTGTCCCAAAACATGGTACACGATTTTCCAGGCTGAAATTGTCTGCTTAAATTTCACTTTCTTGGGCGACGTTGAATGCCGCCATTCCATGGATTGTTGTTTTGTTTCTGGTGTAACATAGGCCACCCATGTTTCATCGCCTGTGACAATCTGGCTTAAATAATTGTCACCTTCAGCATCATAATGCTCAAGAAAAGTCAAGGCGCTGCCTAAATGTTTGTTTTTGTGTGCCTCAGTCAACATTTTTGGTACCCAACGTGAGCACAATTTTCGATGGTTTAAGCGTTCGGTAACAATTTCGTAGATAACACTTCTTGAAACTTGAGGGAACTCCTCTGATAACGAAGAAATCGTGAAGCGTCTGTTCTCTGTCACTTTATCGTCGACTTTCTGCACCAAATCGTCAGTGATCACTGAGGGTCACTCACTCCGTTCCTCATCATGAACATTCTTTCGGCCATCTTCGAAAGCTCTTACCCATTTGCGTACCATTCCATCACTCAATGTTTTGTCCGTACACTTCACAAATCTGACGGTGAATTTCAACTACTTTCACGCCTTTAGCACTAAGAAAATGAATAACACCGCGTATTTCACAGTCGGCCGGATTCTCAATTGGCGGAGGCATTTTAAATACGCAAAAGCAAATAAGTAAACGATTGATTGTTGCCGCAATGGCATCTGTGGCTTCCCAACAGATGTAGGTACACAGTGCACATGCACGGGACACCGACCGCAGCACTGCAGCGGTGGAATTTCAAACAATACTTACTTAAAAAACATGCCTCGTACTAGAATAGTAGAATAACTTTAAAAGTAAGATGTGTTCTAGCAACATGAGAACCATCATGATTGCCAAATAATTTTTTTCAATCAGCCTCACACTTCATTTTATACTAGACTGCATGTCAATACGTCTAGACAAGGGCTGTCCAAAAAGGGGCCCGCCAAGCCATTTTGTGTGGCCTGCAAGGCTTTCACGATTTGTGATATAAGATTACTTTTTAATGTTTTTCCACTTTTATTTATTTCTTTTTTTAAGAGATTAATAAAAAGAATCCTAAAAGAATTATATTAACTCAACTAATTAATTGTTTTTAATTATCAGTAATTACTTGATGCTCAACAAGCTATCAATGACATCAAACTTTTATTAAGACTTTCGATCACGCCAATTTTAGTTTTAGCTATTTCAGTTTAAAGTTTTGAATTGTGACTATTTTAGTTATTTTCAGTTTCTAACACTCACCACTTCAGTGTGTGACCACTGTTGTGAGATTCTGTTTTAATTTTATTTTATTTTATGTTTTAATTTAATTTTTATTTTACCACAAGTTCATTGCATTTGTGAAATGAGTGAGAAGAAATGTAAAATAGAAAATGAAAATTGAGTATATTAGTAGCAGTGGGAAAATGACTTTCATAACAAATCACATGGGTAAATTGCTTTGTTTAATGAACGTTTTCCTAACTTTTGTGATTTTGGTCAGAATATAATATCAACATTTGGTAGTACTTATTTGTATGAAAGTGCATTTTCTAACAGGAAGATAGTTAAGAATCGATTCAAAACCTGCCTTAGAGAATCTTCTTTTACATATTCTGCAGATAGCTAAAACAAGAATGGATGTAAATATCCAGCCCTGATAAATGCTGCTGCCCACCCTCATTTATCACATTAAATTGCTACATACATATTTTTTATTTTTTTTAATTGTTTATATTTTATAACTTTTTGTTAACATGTTTATTGGATGCAATCTGGTAAATATAATTTTGTAATAAGGTTTGTTAAGCTGGAAATAAAATTGGTTTCCAAAAAGTGTTATATTTATGCGTTCCATTTGTTGAGACAATACTGTATCAAGTACCAAAGTCCCTCCCCCCTTTTTTGAAACTGCAGCCCTCCATATCTCTACTAAACATGGCTATGGCCCTCATGTTCATTATAATTGGACAGCCCTGGTCTAGACTATGTAAATACATGTAAGTTAATGAAATTTGGCACAGCACATACATCGATGCATAATCTATGCTAATTTCAAGAGCTAATGGCACTCACAGCACATATTTTCCCCTATTGGACATTTTTTTGAACTAATTTTTTTGTAAGTCTTTTCCCAATCATCTGAGAATAGTATAAATTCCAAGTATGATATTTCACCCAGCAATTCCCTCTCCTGAGTGCTCTGAATGGGGATACTTTAATTTGAAACATCCTGTATAACATGCATTCATGTAGTTCTTTAGATTTTGAACTTTGTGACTGCAAAACCATGACATTCAATAAATTTATGAATGAAGCCATCAATAAATGAAACAATTCTTCAGTTTCATTATCCATGTTGAATCAACTAACTACAATTGATGTGTCAGTAATCAGCCAAAAGATAAATGACAGTTTATTTATGTCAAGTCATATGCTTTTGGTTTGAACATTGGCAAAGCAGACGTTTTGTACACATTACATTTACGTCAGCATGTTGATGCTGTATTTTATGCCTATGAAACCCAGCCTTAACATCAGTTTATGCAACTTCATGTTATGCCAGTCAGTGAACATATTAAAAACTCAAAATTTAAGAAATCACCTAAAAGCCAATAAAAAGTGCAAAAATCACAAAATGAATTAAAATAGGCAAAATAATTTCTAAAATTATTTAAAAGCTTAAAAATATTAACAACATTATGGAGTACTCTATAGGTCATTTTTTAAAAAGTTTATTTGACTTAAGCCATGTTTCTTGGAATGAATTAATGATGTAAAACTATGTATAAGTGTAATTAAATTTATATTTGGTTGGTTTATGGCTTAGGATGTCAGCAATATTGAGAATATTTCCACTTGATAGCATTGCAAAAAATGTAATTCTCTAAAAATAATTTGTTAGCTAGATTTATCTAAAATTACTTGAAGAAAACAACTTACCTTCTTTACAGTGAAGCCCCCGTATATGGCCCTTATAGTGCCATGGTTCTTGTATAAGAGCAAGGTCATAACAGCCCTTACGAGCAGCTGACCAAAAGTGCGGAGGCAGCTCGGGAGTGCTGGAGGTTGATTTGAATCAACCTCAGGCCCATGTCATTACAGGTACTAAGAGGGGCAAAGTTCCATGCCCTCCCCCGTTGAGTGGGTGTCGGAAGGACCAGTGGTACTCCTAGAAGCCCGATCCTTATCAGAGAGCCCGACCAGTTCATGTCCTTTTTCAGGAGCAATCACCAAAGCTATCGGTCTCCCAGACTTGGAATTAGGATCCGAAAGTACCTTAAAGGTACCTTGATCGACCCCAGAGAAAGCCTTAAAGTTGGCTGCCTTGATGGCCTTTGCCAAAGCAAGATCAACCATCAGGATAAAAAGCTGTCCCTTAGCGTCCCGACTATGACCCAAGACTCTCTAGTGCTCAGTCTTGAACCCCGGATTGAAAACTTGGAGTCGAGCTAAAAGTTCGCGCACGTCCTGCGTACTTGCCCAAGACTGTGCGAACTTGCCCAAGCCTGTGCGATAGGCCATCTTCACAGGCTTGGGCAAGTTCATTGCAGGAATAACCCTTAAACAAATCCCCTGTCCAAGAATACACCCATCAAGAGCCAAGTAAGCCATTGACAGATGAACTCATTTATACAAGTATAAATGAGTTCACCATTGTCCAAGGCATACCCTTTAAGTAGTGGCAAGGATAAAACGTTTTTACTATTGTGATTAATATTAAAAAGTGTTTTGATAGCTTTTGACTGCATGTAGTGCTTTAATCCTTTGAACTAAGCTTTGATACCAATTTTAGCTGCCTCCATACATATTCTTTCTCATATCTCCGAAATTAAATTTTTTTAAAGTAAATAATAATACTTTTGAGACTTTGGGAATATTCATCAAAATCAAAAATCACGCAGCGACCACTTTGTTTAAATTTGGCTGATTTTATATGGAATGACCCATTTATTTATTGTGATGTATAATCAATTAAATTAAGCAGTATAATATGATACAATATCAACTAAACTTTTAGTTGTATCAAATTTACAAATAAGGTAACCCTTGCATAGTTTTAGAATGTATTTTTCAAAATGTATATTTTAACGTTTATATTGTTTTTATAATTTGCTAAATGGGACCCAGAGGTTGAAACTAAGGGTTTGTTCTGTAACATATACAAGAAAAATTTTATTTGAAGCAAAGATTTTAAAATAATGGTTTTGTCAATTAGTAAATGTTCAGATAATCTAATTTTTAAATTTATTCTTTGGCTAGTAGTAGTAGTAATTATTAAGATATAAATTTCTGTGTTTAGAATAATTGGAATAAATCTTATTATAATTACTTATAAAGCTAAAAGTTATAGATTTGTATATACAGGAAATTAGTCTATAATATAACTCTTAATAAAATAATAACAACACATATACAACACATATATATTTAAAAAAATAAAATTGTGTGTGCTTTTAATAAGTAAAAATTTAAAAAATATGTATTAAACTAAAAAAATTTAAAAAATATGTACTAACTAACAAAATATAAATAATAATAAAATATAAACTCTTAGATAAATATAAATTAATATTCATCTATTGCTAACATATGGGTTATTACAAGGTGTATCAGAATTGCATACAACAATATATTCCTATATTCTACTAATGTTACTATATCGGTAACATTAGTAGAATATAGGAAGTGCTGAACCAAATAAATATTAATTCATTCATTCAGCAGACATGTAGGAGCATATTGCAATGTAGTTGTTACTGTTCAGTGGATATTTCAGATACATGTAGGACAGCCTATGCCATGCTATTGCAACAGCTGGGACAATTATTCATATTTCACCTGAACTTTCAGCAGTCCAGGAATTCATAATATAGTAAGACTTAGCAGTAGAGCATGAGTTTGCACACCTTCTGCAAAATGTTTGATTGATCATATAATTTTAAGCTAATTGCAATAAAGTTATATCAGCTTTTTTTTGCTTTTTTCATTATTATATAATCTTGTGTTCTTTGCCATATCTTCTTAATAAAATTGTTAAGAATGTATGCTATAAGAAAAAGATTTATTTTAACAGAATACTATGTACAGCTCCGGCCAAAAAGTTTGTCACATTGAACTAGGTGCTGGAAACCGGAAATCACGATCGGCTACAGTTTCCAATCCACGTACCATGCTGACGCGTTAGACGTGTCCCACACATATTTAATGTAGGGGAGGTGGGTTATGCAAAGCATGGGAGGTAAATTGGCAAGACTTATCGCTCTAAAGTATTATTGCTGGCAGCATTATTTTTTATGATAAGGTAACAGATGGATTGAAACCAAATGTATTTATTACAAAAGTAATATTTGAAAACAGTTTAAATATATCATTACAGATGTTTTAGTTATTTTGTATAAAAAAAGAAATATGATGATTTATAAACTGTAATAATTAGAGAAATGATCATTTCTCACGAAATTCAAACAAAAAAGCTACAGAAACGTTTTTTGATTTGAGGCTTCATAAAAAAGTTATAGCCATTTAAGTTTTTGATGTCACTTCCTGTCTGGTACGACGACGGCTTAATTTAAGGCGAATAATGTCACGTGATGCGCACGTGTTGCTAAAAATAATATTTTTAAAAATATTATTTATGACTAAAAATTTCTCTGATACTCATTTACATAATTTAAAATTGAAATAATTTTTATTACAATTTTTATTACAATTAAAAAATAATAATTTACAGCAATTGTTCAAAATGGCCACCTCCAGCAGCGATGCATACTTCACAACGTCTTTTCATTGATATCTGAACTCGTTCAAAAATTCTAGGAGTATACTTTCACAACTTTCTACAATACGATCATGGAGAATTTGAGCATTTGGAACTGGGGATTTGTATACAAGAGCCTTAAGGTGTCCCCCAAAAAAGAAATCCAATGGATTTAAATCTGGTGAGCATGCTGGCCAGTTAATGGCTCCTCCTCTACCAATCCAATGATTAGGAAAAGTAGAGTCGAGAAAACTTTGAGCACTGCGGCTAAAATATGCTGGTGCACCATCGTGCATATAATATATTCATCGTTGTGTAGTGAGTGGGACATCTTCTAGCAAGGGGCCAAGGTCATGCTTTAAAAATGTCTGTAATTTGTGCCATTGAATGTTCATTCCAGAAAATCAGGTCCGGTCTCCAATAATGCCTGCCCAAACATTACAACTAAACTGTTGCTGATGATTGTTGTGAAAGTTCATAATGCCGTCCCTTGTGAAATTTGCTTCGTCAGTGAATAAGACACAACCAATAAACGTAAGTTGACGGCACCGCTGTAGAAACCACTCACAGAAAGTCAGTCGTGGTTGAAGAACTTGGACACGTTGATCATTATTATTATTATTATTTTATTTTTTTTGCAAAAAGTTGCATGTAACATTTAACAGCAAAAGTTACATATAACTTAAATATATAACAGTAATTAAGATGCAATCAATTAATAATTAAAGATTTTTATGGAAAATATTTAAATTTTTTTGTGAGATAATATATTTTTCTGCTATGGATATATTTTCTGCACATCATTTATGATTCATTAATAACATTTTTTGTTTTTTGTTTTGCATCTTTATTGAAAATCGATTTCTAAATTATATATTATCTTAGATACCTTCAATATAAAATTCTTCGGTGAAAAATTTATCTAAAGATAATACAAATCACGTTATAATAACAAATACATATTTCGGCACAGCACCGGATTTAATAGTAGCGACATCTGTTGACAAAAGGAAAAGAAAATATATAAATTTTAATTTATAATTTTTTCAAAAAAAATTTCAAAGGGTTTCAATGAGAGTTGGCTATCTTAGTGTAGAAGATCTTTGGTCTCCTCTAACCTCCTTGCTTGCAATAGACTAGCGCCCCTAGTGGAGCGTATATTACAGTTTGGAAAACTGTACTATAAAGGAATAAGTGTCAGAAATATCTAATAATATCGAGTTCTTTCACTATCTATAAAATTTTCAATAGTTGCAATTTACAGCAGTGAGTAAAATTGTGGGTACATTAATCATATTAAAATATTCATCGATTAACTGAATAATCAATTAAAGTATTTCACAGCGCTTATATAAAAATCCATAAACCTATATCAGTAATAATGTTACTTAATGGAAGTTGTCAAAAACGTTTATGAAAGAAATGCTATAAATCAAAAGGTAGTAAAACTGTGAAAAATCGATGCTCATATTTATTCCAATAGAAAAACAGTCAAGACTTATACGAGATTCTTAAAATCTGTTATGCACAAAAGGTACGGCACTCTCCTAATAATTTATTTTATTTTATGCTAATTAAAATACATTATTTTAATTTTTTTATTTTAATTTATACATTATTTTAATTAAATGAAAATTCTAACTTGTTTCTTTAAATTTTCGATAGAAAATGAGACGAATCACTACTAAAATCCGTTTTCTGCAACCTCAATTTTCTGCTAAACACAAGATGAAGTCAGCGTGGAAACCTATGCTAACTCATATGGCTTTATGGGGATTTAACTTTAATGTGAGAAAACGAAACTGGTACGGAATGTTTGTAACATTATTAGTTAATTTGTTTAACATCTTAATGATATACGTGGCATGTTTATTCATTTTTCGTCATTCAAGTGTGGTTTGGATGATGAAATCATTTTCGTTTACTTTTGAAGGAACAGTTGTTTTAAGTTGCTTTTACTATTTTAAATATTATAAAAAGAGATTATATTACGAAATTATAAAATTATTCGAAATGCCGATCGATAATGAAATAAAATATACAAAATATACAAACATGGCACTTGTTCTAAACGTTATTCTAACTTGGATAAACGGTATTGCATTATTTACCTGCAACTTCATGGCTTTTAAAAATTTAACCAAATTAAATAGAAAGGTTGTTTCCGTTATTGATATATTATTCTCAAATCGAACATTTTTAATAACATACCAAGTGATTTATGCTATTTTAATATTTTTGCCAGGATTTTTAATAATGACATTACTTGTTGCCACCTGTAAACAAATAGAGAAAAGATTTAAAGATTTATACGAAAACGTTAAAAAACTTACAAATTTAACCGAAGAAACGTTATTATTTGTTAATATTAGATATACAGAACTGTATAACTCTATAAACTCTTTCGATGATATATACTCTCCAATATTATTTCTATGGGCAGTCGGAATAGGTGTAAAACTGATTATAACCATCAACGATACTCTAAACATTACATCGCCTGTGTTCAATATTTATATATTGTTAATGCAAATAATTTGGAGTGCATATCCCACTTTTATGTTTATCATATTTTGTATTTCTTCGGCCCGCATTACTGAATTCACTAAAGGCATAGCTTTTGAGATTTATAAAAAATCTATATATTGTAAAGAAGAAATAATTCGGTGTATTGCTTGTAGATTATGTACTGCATGTACAGAAAATCCAATCAGTTTTACAGGTTGGAAGATGTTTGATCTCAATCGTGGACTTCTGCTTACTGTTTGTAGTGGGGTTTTCACCTACTTAGTCGTCATGTATCAAATGAAATGAACTGTTAGAAAAAAGTTGTTTCGAAGAAAAACATTTACTGTATTTTATAATATCAGTGATGTATAGTAATTATATGATAATTAAATTGTAATTTGATTAAACCAGATGTGGTTATCCTTTTAAAATCATTTTTTCACAAAAAATTAGCGGCTGAGCAAAGGATGCTTTGCTCATCCGCTCCTTCATCCGCATTAATACTAGTTCAGAATAAATAGGATTATTCCAGAAACCATCCATCAACAGAGCATTCCTTATTACCTAACCTATACAAGTTATATTTAGTATATTTTTCCTATTTTCGTATGCTTCCATTAAAGAATAGCCATACTCGAAAATTTAAAAATTTTATATACAATATCTGAAACTATATATTTATCTTGTCATGAAAAATATTACAATCATTTGAAAGTTTTTGTTAAAAAAATGGTTATAATAATGATTTAATAAATATCATTATAGTAAGGCATTTATATCATATTTAGCTATTTTTAAAGTAAGATTTATCAAAAGACAAAAAGCTTTACTTAAATTTCAATTTGTTATAAGATACAGAAATAATATTGAAGCTCTTATGAGCTTCACTAGTTTAATCTATTTTTTGATACATTTCAATGTTCCTACTTGATCCAAATGAAAATAATTGAACTATTTATATGATCATGTTCTGTTTATCGGTCAGTTGCGTTATCGTTTTGCATCATAAACTTGTGTGGTAGAGTGTATCTAACCATAATTCTTATCATCTTAAATAGTGCATCACTAAAAAATCAAGGTAATATAAGTATATGAATTATATATATGTATTAATTGATGCATAAAGCAGAAAGAGCAGCAAAAAAATAAGTTTAAATAAATTAACTTAATTTTTTATGATAAAAAATAATCATTAAAAATCTAATTAATTTTTTAATTTTAGCCTTCTCCTTATTCTTAAAATTTGAACAAAATTTATATAAAAGGTGCATGAATGTACTTTTTGTTCTTCTTTTGATTATTATTTAAATTAATATAAAAACTGACTTATTTCAAAAACATAAGTTAACGGAATCAAAAACAAATCAAATAAAATAACAGCTTCTTCAGCAAATGGTAAAATATAGCTTATATAAAAATCAGATATCATCAGTATTGTACAGAAAAAATTTTTAAAATTTGTTATTTATATTGCTTTTGAACAGTTATGTTATCATTTTGCATTTAACCTTACCTGCATTATTTCTAAACCCATCAAAGAATAAAGTGAAAGTAGCCACGTAGTGATATTCCATCTAATTTGTTATGACTATCAATCTGAATTAATTAAATTTACTTCTGTTTATTTCCTTCGGGATTTCTATTTAGAAATTTGTTGAAATTTGTTGTGAGTGTATCTAACCATAGTTCTTATCATCATTCGTAATTTGTGATTTTAATTAATTATAATTAAAATCACAAATTGATTTTATTATAATCACAAAATGATTGTAATAAGTTGGATTTTATAAAATTTATTCTATTAAAATGTATAAAATAAATTTAATAAAATAACTGAATTAATTTATTTTTAATCTTAATTGTAAGATAATCATTTCTTTATTAAATTCTCTTTATAACTAGAAACCTCCGAAAATTTTGTTTAATCAACTTAATTGAATCATATTAATTAATTATTGAATCATTCGATTGTTGAAAAATGAAAATATTTTCCAACTTCTGTAATCAAAACATTTTTATTAAAAAAAATATTTACTAGCATTTTTGAAAGTTCTATTTCATTATATATTTACAAATTCGTAAATTTTTCAATTTATGCGAAAAAAAATATTAGATCTTCGAAAACCGATTCGAAGATCGATACGTAATAAACAGACGTGTGAATATTATTCAATAAAACAGGAGAGGCATTCTTGACATTTATTAGTAAACCATCATAGTAAGAGTAACCGCCATCAGACTATATTATCTAATACTGTATTTTTGACTGACAAAATATTGTATTAGCATACAATAGTTATAATTTCTATTAAGTTTAACATCTTTTTTCGTGTTTTATATCAATAAAAAAACTTACATATCGGTTTTTAAAACGATTGTAAATATTTAAATACTGTATATTATAAAGAATTGGCATTGCTTAAAAATATTAAATGATATTGAAAAACCTTGCAGAAGTTAAATTTTAAAAATGATAGTTAACTATTATGAACTTAACTTGTTTTTTTTTAAATATTATACAATATGTATATACTATATATATATATATGGTTCTGCCTATATATATATATATATAACTAACAAAGTGTATTTTTAGTTCTGGTTCTGCCTATATATATAAGTGTATTTTTAGTTCAAAATTTATATATATATTATAAATTTATTCTGGTTCTGCCTATATATATATAAATTTATTTTTAGTTCAATTTTTTATATATATATATAACTAACAAAGTGTATTTTTAGTTTTATATATATGTATACACAATTTTCATGTCAGAAGTGGGATTCGAACCCACGCCCACATACGTGGACCAGAATTCACAGAGCCTGTATTACACAGGAAGGGGACTACCCTTGAGTCTGGCGCCTTAGACCGCTCGGCCATCCTGACACACGTTATAATTTCCTTAATTCTCACTAATATTTTAAGTTATATATTTTAGGAATGAAATTTTCGTTTTTACCAATTTTATGTTTGATTTCGTGATAAATATTTTAATTTTTATGCAACATTTTGTTAAATTCTGATATAAATTGTTTTATTCACATTAAAAAATTAGCATACAGAGAATGAAATTTCGAACTATTGATATAATTTAAAAATGTTAAAAAGTCATCACAAAAAATTATAAAAAATAATTATAGCAGAAGTGAGGTGATAATAATAAGGTACGTAAATATTTCATCTTTATTTCACATATTCGTAAAATAATTAACGAATTTCGTGACATTTTATCAATCCTACTAATAACAACTTGTCATAATAATCAGAACTCTGTATAGTAAGTACAGCGATTAATTTGAACTTTAATGATTTAATAAAAAGTTTGTATTTTATATACTGTATTTAAATAAATTTTAAAGTATTTTTTAATTTTTGTTCAAAGTAATGATTCTATTCTCATATCTAATTTAATTAGAAATGATTTAAAGTTTTTATTCATGTATTGTTAATATCTGCTTGGCTTAAATTTGATGATAATATTTTCGAAATAGGTACCTTGCCAAATCTATATAACCAACTAATAAGGAAGATTAAAATTATTGAATATAATGGTTATTATTAACAAATATATATTTTTAAGAAAATAAATGAATCATCATAGAAATTTTTAGAAATAAATTATAAATTTTTTTAATCATTTTAAAATTTTGGTTAGATGACTATATCTTTTATTAATAAATAAATTAGAATTTAGATTATATTAATAAATTAAATAGAAATATGCGAAGATTCGTGATAGTTTTATTATTATTATTTCTGATAATTAATCTAAAATAAATAAATTGAACTATTTTATTTTCTCTAAAGGAATCCCAATTAGTCCTGCGAGGGTCTCTATATGTAATGTGACTAAGTGCCATACCTTGTAAATTAAAGCAGATATATCTGTGAAAAAATACTCTATTAATTGCCTAAATATATATTTTATATCATTATGTATTTATAAATATATTATAAATACATAAAAAAATAATAATTACATGTAAATATTCTGTAGATCATACGGAAGCGTGTTCAATCCGTTTATCACGATTTTTAGTCGATCTCTTCTTGTTTATTCCTCCTTACTTATAAATTTAATTAAAACTGAAAATATAATACAAAATAATGATAAATAAAATATTATTTTTTAATTCTCTTTAAAGTGTATTGCTCTCGTTTATTTATTTTTCGTTAAAATTGTCAAATTAGAAATTTCCTTATCATTTTGAAATATTCACATAAAAAATTTCCAATATTAACTGATATTGCGCAAAAAATTTTGTCGTGTTTCGGATCAAAATACTTGTTAGAATCCGCTTTTTCAAGTAAAAACGTCATAAAAAAATCAAGAAACCAAATTATATGATCATTTGGATGATTGCCTGCGATTGGCCATTTCTTCATATCAACCTATGAAAATATTGATAGCTCCAAACCAGTGGCGTGCGGTGGCATTTGCTGATAGGGAAGCTATGCTTTCGTCATCAGCGGATTTTCCGTTGCGGTTCCGCACTAGTGGGAACCGGCCTTTACTTACATACAGTACTTAGTTAACTTACTATCTATATACAGTACTTATTTATATATAGGCTTATAATGTGTAACATATTATATACATAATTAAGTATTTATCAATAGTTACTTAGTTATACAAGTTTAACTAGTACAAGTTAAATAAGTATAACAAGTTACAAGTTTAATATTTAGTTGCTTACTTTTATTACTTAGTTATATATACAGTCAAACCCTGATAAGACACCAACATCCGTTTGGGACGATTTTGGCGGCTAATCGGGGTTAGCGGTTTATCGAAAATACCTGTGATATAGAAATGAAAATGGACTCCAAATTTATTAAATTTTACAGTACATTTAAATTTAGCATCCAAATTTAACATTTATAAAAAATCAGGCAGAACCAGACTTAAAGAAACACATGATTAACCGTTAACTCCATCTCTCTACCCGCTGGTTACAAATGAATCCCGGTGAGCTTTTAATACTGTATATATAGTACTGATGAACTTCGGGATGTGAATCGCTTTACATGTCCTTAGCGGATTAACGAGGACAAATACAATGCAAAGACAAAAAAATACACTTAGATTACTAAATTTATTGTTCTATTATCTTTGTTAAAACTTTAATTATTATTATTTTTTTATATATTGATCCTTTTATTCCTGGAACACTGAAAAATCTGTCCAAGGAAATTGTTAAACGAGATACTAAACCAGAATGAAAAGAAATTAATGAAATAATAATAAAAATATTTTATTAAGTTATATTCTTATAATAGAGAAAATTTCCTTTAAATAATGGACTCAGAATTTTTAATTCATAATTAATTCCCGCTTTCCTGTTTCTATTTTAACGCATTGTTAACAAAGTCTTTTTATAACATTTCTCAAAATTAGCACAAGTATTCTTTTAGAATATATTTATGAAAACTCTATTTTTTAAGTATATCACTGAAAATCAACTTAAAATGAAGGAAAATGCTAAATTAATAAAACAAAACAAAATCAAAAAAGAAAATTCAAAAGGGAAAAAACAGTAGTATAAAATTCTATATAGTATATAATATTTGATTTTCTTATTTCTACATTGAATTAATTTCAATGTTTCATTTCTTAGCATTACCAAAAAGTTGTTGGGCGTTTAATCACATTTGTATCCACTTATCTATCCCTTTGTAGAAACTATATTTCTTTCTTCTCATTTATTTAATAAAATAACACTTAATTACAGTATTGCAAATCACAAACCGTTTAATTAACTGCCAGTCTATGAATTTCTAGATTATATTCACAGTTAAATTCTTAGATATAAAAAATGATAACTTTATGAAACTTTTACTATAAACAAAACAAATCAGAGACAGCATTTAACGATTGAAACTAATGCGTTTATCTTAGTTCAAATTTCAATACAGTTTTTATTATTAAAAAATAGTAATAAAATTTATGATAAATTAATTTATGAAAATATGATAAATAAATCCGAATGCAATTTTTACTAAAATTGCATTCGGATTTATTTATTTTCGATATCTGTTATCCTTGAAAAAATAAAAATAAAATCAATTTCAACGGTAAAAAAAAAATTGACGAAGCAAAAACTTGTAATTACTTTTTAAAACTTGTTCCAAAATCGGTCACCGTAAACAGTGTAACCACATTAAATGTAATAATTTCTAATGAACACTTAATAGAATTTTCTCTTAAACTTTATACAAGTGAGGAAAAGTAATGTGAGTATTTGTATATCATAATTTATTTAACTTAAAATATATTTAATCAATATTAAATTTTTTATTTAAAAAAATTAACTGCATGTTCACTTTTAATTTTTAATTTCCAATTATTGTATATCTTAAACAATATATTTTAATTAAAAAAAATTGAAAAATTAAATAAATATATTATAGTACTACTATAAGTACTGTACTGTAGGATAAAGTCGAAAGCATAGTTGGGAGAGATGGCGCAGCCAAGTATTTTCACATTCTGAAGCCAAGATGGCATTGTGGGAATGATTACAGCATATAGTAACTGCCATTCATTTATGTGAACAACGTGGACGCTGATGTGCTTTATCTAAAATAATTATATAATCCACATTATATTTCAATATGCTTATAAAATTTACACCTATTTTTCTATAATAAAAATATAAGATCAGAACGAAAATTCTTTTAAAGTAGCTGTTATGTATGAATAATATAGTGTCTGTAGGAGTGTTCTAACCCTAAATTAATGTGTTCAATCATTAAGGAACACGTGCCTATATTGTTTTACCTAATTACACTGGGTGAGATGGCGCAGGCACTATTTTGATTGATGTCTACTATTTACTTTTTTTAATATCAATGACAGACCTAAGTTTTTCTTCTCAGTGTTACCAGTTTAACCCTCCTCCTTAGTGTGGTACAGAGCATCCCAAACTGTCTGGCCACTTCATTTACGCCTATATTGCCATCTCTTAAGCCTAGGACACACCGAGACTTTTCTACGCAGAATAGCAGAAAGAGAGGCAAAAAACAGAAAGAAATTTATGCATATCTGGGCAGAAGTAGGACAGAAAATTGGCATTAGCACAGTTCAACTTTTTCATTCTGCTCGAGGTTTCTGCCTAACTACAACCAATCCTGGCCTAGTTACATTTCGTTCTTCATTAGCATAGTTAGCATTTCGTTTTAAAATTAAAGCATTTCATGTTTAAAAAATATTTGAAATTGTTTTTAGAATATATTTATAAATTATCAGTTTGCCAAATATAAGAAAGACACAAGGTGCGATTTTCGTTTCTTAACTGCATCTGTGTGTCTTATCCGCTATATTTTGCAGAAAACAGAATCAAAGCAGAATGAAACTTTTCTGCATTCTGCTATTCTGCCCAGAAGTCAAGGTGTGTTTTAGGCTTTACTGATTGCATAGCTGAGGTCAGCTGCTCTTCAGTCCATATGACTCTGTAACAGCTTCCTTTGCGTTTGTATTGATGGCATCTGTAAAATAATCTTATTCTACACGTCAGGATATATAGCCTGCGCCATCTCACCCAATGTAGTTGAGTGAGATGATTTTTTTCAACTTTTTAAAAATTGTTTATTTTGTTACTTTTTGCATATGGTTCCAGTAAGTTATTTTGAATAATAAAAGTTTTTGGTTATGATTATTAAATTATTTTATCAATAAACAAAAAAAGGTACACCATCTTTCCTGGTTTTACCCTACATCCGTATTAATACTATTGTATGATTTATACTATTATATAGATTACAAAGTATGATTTTCATAAAAAAAAATGTCACATAATCATAGATAAAATTTGTTTACTTTAAAAAATCTAAATTCTAATAAAAACATAAAATTAATAAATTTAATCATGACTGGAATTTTAGATTTTAAATATTTCTTTCTATCATTTGTAATACTGTATAAAATATTCTTATAAAAGTTATCTAGATACAGTACAGTATTTGTTTCTGGAGTTAAAAAATTTCAAATAATCGTTTGTTTGATTAATAGATAAGTATTAATAGATAAGTATAGATAAGTAACGTGATCTATAAATGATTTCTTATCAAACAGCCTACTAACGTCATCTAAAGATAAACAGTAAAATATCAAAATTTCGTAATGGAAGAAGAAATTAGTCTAAAGGTAAAATTTTCTTTAATTTTTAATTTTATTATATACTCGTAAAGAAAATTTACCTTTACAGTTTTATATTTTCATAATAATACAGTAAGACCCCGCTTAACGCTGCTTCGTTTAACGCTGTTTCAATATAAGGCGGTTTTTTCGAATTTTATTATTTTTTTTTAATTGATTCAATTTGGCGCGGATTTTCAAACCATTATACTCATATAAATCGGAAATTGCACGAATTTATTGCTTTGATTCTCCTATGGCTTCTGTCAAGAGTGTTTGATTTCAGTTCAGTGCAGTACATAGGAAAGTTTGATGCGATCACAATTCATATTTCTGATCGGTCATCAACATTATTTTACAGTAATAAAAATAGCAATTATCCTATTTTAGTTTTAACTTGAATGCTGCTACTTTGAACTATAGTTCGATACGGTCAAGGTGGCTTACTTTGCCACTTCGAAATATTGTTTTTTGAAGTTAGAACGTTTTTCTTTTAATGATATTTTTGTCAAAACAAGTTTAGACATTATTATCGAAATTATGGATCAGTTTACACAAAATGATCCAAATTTTAATAAAAGTTCAGAGGCAAGACGAAGTGTCATGGATGCGATCTGACTATCGACAATTGCTTGCCAAACGAAAGAGGAAAAGGGAAACGACGTTAGATGACTTCTTAGCAAAATAAATTATTTAATCGAACATTTTTGATTTTCATGAATAATTTATGCGATATTACCAATAAAAAATGCCTAAATTAATGTAAATACAATAGTAATAATACATATTACAAAATAAAATAAAAAAATGGTACGTATATATTTTTATTCACTGTCCTATTTCACCTATTTTATTATTTACATGTTAAAATGGCCTCGTTTAACGCTGTTTCGTTTAGCACTTGTTTTTTTTGGAACATATCCCCGCATTAAACGGGGTCTTACTATATTCTACTAATGCTATGTAATGTAGGTAATATTATATGTAATAATGATATATAATGATGTTGCAATTTTACAATTCTAAAACAAAATCGAATATTGCTTTATCTATTTGCTGTTTCTATTTTATATTCAATGTTAAAAATAATTAATAAAATCTAACTTATATACATCTATATAACATAAGAAGACTCATTTTTATTAAAATTTCCAAACAGTATTAAATAATAGTAATTAATAAAACTTATTATAACAAATAAATATCATTACAATGTAATGATTCTCTCTGTCTCAAACAAAGATTTATGATTAAAAAGCAGTTTGAGCTTTTTAATCATAAATCTTTATAAATATAAAAATACATTATTATAATAAAAATATATGTATTTTTATAATTATTGCATATAAAT
>AYEL01070757.1:0-26888 GCA_000484575.1 Olivierus martensii | reverse complement strand
AATTATTGCATATAAATATAAATATATTAATATTATTATTAGTATATTGTAATATATTATTATTATTATTATTATTATTATTAAATATGTATTAAATATAAAAATATCTGTATATATAGGGTGTTTCTTATCATCCATACCACCCTTTTTTCTAGGAAACGCGATGAGATAGGAAGTTGGGAGAAAAATTTTGATTACCAAAGTATATCCGAAGAATCGAATGGACATGATTAAAATTTTGTGGGCCCATCGGAAGTAGGGGTACAAGGGGTCAACTTTGAAATCTCCAATGGAAACATGCTGATTTTTACATAATTGGATAGAAACATTGTGGCGTTACATTGTTTCCAAAATCGAAATTAGATATATGCTGCACAATGATTGTCGTACGTTTTTTTTTAAATCCCGACAGAGACTAAAAATGAAATGTTTACAGTTTATTGTATAGAATATACACTAAATTGAAATTTTTGAAATATTTTTGTAGGAAGACTAAATATTAACAATATACAATTTTTGTTTCAATTTATTATGTTTTTGTATAACTGCTATCATATTATGTTTAGATGTCATCTATGTTAGATTATTTTCATAAAAACAAAAATATTTATAATCATTATATAAATTAATACTACCTATATATATTCGCAATTCATGTTTTGAGTTACTGTTCTGTTAAGTTATATTTTATATATAAAAATAACAAAAAAAATTAATTAAAATATTGTAACTTAATGAACTTATCATTTAAATAGGAAAGAGATTTTAATCCTAACTATTGGGCTCGACATTATAAACCTTCAGAAGCTCTACAGAATCATTCTTATTTTATATATGGAAGTAAGTATCAATTTATTTTATCTATTTTTGATATATAATTATTTTTGAACTTATGTTTTATGCAGAAAGTGAGAACGTAAATAAAAAAATTCCTCATCGATTTAAAGTAAAATATGGAGAATCAGAGAGATGTATCATGGATATCTATAGCGAAGACTTACCAGGAAGTGAGAAACTTTTGCATTAAACTTTAATTATATTTCAAAATGTTCATAATTAAGACATTTAGAAATACAATATTTGTATTGATTCAAGCTAAATTATATATTTCAAAATGATAGATTCTCCAATATTTGTATTCGTCCATGGAGGTGGTTGGGTGATAGGAAGGTATATATGCCTGCATTATTAAGTTTTAAATAAATTATTTTCAATTTTAATTAAATATCTAAGATAAAAAAGTTGCTTACAAATATTTTATTAAATTGATTTTTCGAATCATTATTCATTATATGAAATATTCGATTATTTTTTAATATTAAATTACTCAAAAATTTCTTTCCGGAAAAATAAATGTCTATAATGGGTATATTCAGATTTTTTTATCCTAAAGTAATAATTTAGAATTTTCTATAATTTTATATGTATTTTTTACTACTATTAATTTTCTAGTAACGATCTTTACGGCTACATTGCGGAACCGTTTCGTGACTCTGCAATTGTTACTATAACAGTTGAATATGATTTAGCTCCGAATGGTAAGTAGTATGCAAATTCTGTAATCTAAATTCATAATCGCAAAACAAGTTAACTTATATTAGGAACTTTATATAGACCAATATTTAACTTAATTTTTTTTAACTTTTTTAAGAAATTTATCATGCTAAAATTATTAAAAAATTATTCCCTAAGTGTATTATATTAAAATTAAATCCTTATATTAGTGACTTTACCTAAAATGGTAGAAGAAATAAGGCAAGCGTTAACGTTTATTGTTAATTTAGCCAGAAAAAGGGGTTCAACGTAAGTAAAACACTTTTATTATAATTAAATAAAACTTTATAAAGCAAGATTTTACTTTCACTGCTTTTAAAAGTAAGAAATTGATCACAACTGTATCGATTTAACAGTGATTAAAGATATGTAATAATTTAAGATTGAAGCAATTCTAAGCTTAAACATTATAAATATTCAACTAAGCATTCATATACCCAACTATTTTATTGCATTGTGACAAGTCAAGTAAAATGCTACCCTTTATCAAGAGACCCGGTCGGGTCTCTCGCTAATTTCAGCGAGAGAAACGACAGCGTGTCTCTATACAGGAATAGAATGATGATAGTTCCGCGCCACCTATATTGTTTTTTTACGGTAAACTTGAACTTTAAAATTAAACTTTCATATTATTCAAAATAACAATTTTCTTGTCTTTCACCAGAGTGTAAAACATACGCGCTTACTTGCGTAATAAAAGAGTAATCATTATTTTCTTTGACGGATTTGAAAGATCACCTTTGTAAAATTACGAGTCAGTGTACATAGTAACAAGATAAGTTGCCAACTGCCTAACTTGAGTTTCATTATTTTCATATTTGCATCGCCTTTATTTTATTCACATATTATTGCTTTTCATAGTTATATTAAAAATAAAAGGCATTTCTTTTTGTTATATATATTTATGTAAAATAAAATAACTTTCTAATAATTATCGTAATTATCAGCAAACGGCAGCTATTACCAAAGCGCCACCTAGTAAGTATATATGGATGGAAATGTATTAAAAATGACAAAATAACTACAGTACAATGGCCAAAAAATGCAAAAAATGTATATATTCTATTCTTACAGAAACAAATATAGTCATTTTAACTGTAGTCAGGTGGCTGGATGGCCTAGTGGCAATGCGTTGGCGTCCCACGTTGGAGGACCCGGTTCGTGTTCGGGTCTCGTCCCGCTTTTTTTTTTTCACATCTGGACCTGTCCCGGTTTGTCTTATCGTATACCCTGAAAATCTGCTGCTAATTTGTCTTCATAATTAGTATGCACATGAAAGGAAATTTAAAATTTCTAATAGCTGTGTAGGAGAATGTGAATTGTAAAGGATAAAATGAAATAAGCTTCATTGGATTTCACTAGTTTTTTATGTGCACTATTTTTATTTTTTCATTTTTAATACAATCAGAAAATGTTATTAATGAATATTTTTGAGGGATGAAAGAAATTAGCTTTTTTCATACATTGGAAATGTTTTTTTGGAGATAATATATACTGTATTGTGTTAATAACGATAGTTTGCTTTTGTCATATTTACAATATTAAATGCATTGTATGGAAATTTTTTGAAGAAATATTAATTAAAACTTTTTCTTTTAGTGGAATCTATCTATCGGGCCATTCTGCAGGAGCTCATTTAGCAGCTATGGCGATTTCATCCGACTGGTTGGATAATGCGATAAATAGAAAATATCTTAAAGGTTAAATGAATGATAGATTATTAATATCAAAACTGTTTTCTAAAAATAAAAATATCTTTTTAAATATATAGGTGCTGTTTTAATCTCTGGAATTTACGATGTTTTACCAACTATCAATATGACCTTTGGAAAAGTAGGTAAATTCACAGAGTAAGTAAAAAAATTAAAATTCTAAAATACATTTTTGAATATTTTTTCAATAATATTGATATAATAATTTATTTCTACATAAAAAGTAATCGATTTTATTTTTTTAAAGGGAAATTGCTAAGATAACAAGTCCTATAAATTTTATTAACGAAATATCCAAACGCAATAGATCCAATATTAAAATTTTTGTGGCTGTAGGAGAATTTGATCCACCAAAGTTCATTGAGCAAGCAAAAGATTATCATCAGGTGAAGTATTTAAAATTATTGAGCAAAATAATCTTTTAATAATAAAAATATTCTAATAAAATAGCAGTAGCTTATTTAATTTATAAGAATTCCTACTCCTATATATAAAAATAGGAAAATATATATGGATAACAATATATACATGCTACAAATAAAGGATAAAATTTTACTTCACTATGAAACGCTCGAGGATGTCGCGCCTGTATGGCCGGCTTTTTAAATGAATACACATATCCCTCGATTTGCACGGTACTCAATTTACACGGTTTTTAAATGAAAACAAAAACTTTTTTTTTGGGTTTTATTTTGATTGTTTTGCATTATGCCATTTATAAATTAAAAGAATATCAACTCCGAATTTATTAAATTTAATAAAATATAGTACATTTATATTTAGCATCCAAACTGAACATTTCTAAAATACTGTATACACCTAGCCCTCAATTTACACAGTTTCGCTTTTACACGGTTTTTAAATGAAAACAAAAACTTTTTTTTTGGGTTTTATTTTGATTGTTTTGCATTATGCCATTTATAAATTAAAAGAATATCATATTGTCACGTTTTGTGGGTTTACGAGTTCGTACAGACTAATAAAGAGTGAATACAGCTATATTTCGTATAGTCCAATTTATTTACACACAAAACAAAATAATCTTGTTTCACTATAACTAAATTCAATACAAAATCCGATAGATTAGTGTTCTACGAGATAATTATGTCTAATTCAGAATAACTCGCAGTTCTTCTTAGTCCACTTTCGCTTTCACAATTTATCGTTCACTATTAACTTTTACTGTCCAAGTCTTGCAGTTCAACTAAATTCAATTCAAGCTTGCAGCTCGTCTATTTATGTGTGAGTTCTTTTATTGTTTTTATTTGTACGGAATATTGTTAATTTGTTTTTTGTACCGTATTCGGTGTTAATTAATGTTAATGTTTTCATTTTCAAAAATAAATTGAAAAAGTATAAGCATTGTCTCAAAAATTAATGAACCAATCCCCTTTTTTCCTTTCTTATCTCATTTTACACGGTTATAAAGAACATATCCTCGACTTTTCTTTATCTTCTTTAGATCGATTTACACGGTTTACAGTTTAATTGAACATATCCTTCTATTTTATATGAATTCTGCGTCTCGTTTTACACGGTTTCGGTTTGCACGATTTTTCCAGGAACGTATCTACTATGTAAATCGAGGGATGAGTGTATATACATATATCCCCCGGATCATGATGCATAGATCGACTAACATGAATCTTTAAATCAAAGATTCATGTTAGTCGATCTATACATCATGATCCGGGGATACATGCATGCATTCATTTAAAAAGTTTGCTGTACAGGCGACTCCGCGCTGCCGGATGCGACACGACTTAGAAACTCCCAGCCAGAGCCAGATCTAAATATTTTTTCACTTGAGGCAATATTAGAAAATAGTGCCCTCTCTCCCTCTCTCCTCTTCATTCACTCGCATTAATACATAAACATATGTAATACTTTGGAACTAGGAATATAATGACATCAGAATTATACATAGTTACTGAGAAACATACAGAAAACTTTATTCGTTTTATCCAAACAACATAGTTAACAAAATACTATCCAAAAATACATTTATAATAGATATTATTAAAATGAACTATAGTTTAATTTTTCTTGCTTTCAACGAAGTAAAATCATTAATAATTGTTAGTTTTCAAACTTTCAAATTTTATTCATAAAAAATTGGTACGCTCCCTCATTTTCATAAGTCTAATTTTATAAATACTTTCGACTTACCATTTTAATACTACAAAACAATATACTATATTTTGTATAAATAAAGTTCTTATACATAAAAATATATATATATATATATTCTATATATTTATTATGGTGTAATAATAATTTTTAATACAATTAAAAAATCTTATAAAAAAAAACGAAGAATGGAATACATGTTTAATATAACATAATATTTAATGCGATAGGTGGGTTTATTTTTCGATAAATTCTCTCAAATCGAGATGTCATTGAACATATCGTTACTCTCAATTCTTTTTTAATCATTAAACCAGAGCGATATTTTATCTTTAAAGCTGTTACAGCAGAAAGTTTCTGGATACATGGATATATGCATTTATGACCCTTTTGCTAATTCGTTTTTTCTACAGCAATTTGAATTTATTTTTTGTTTGTTTATCTGAAAAAATGATACTTTTGTTAATTCTTGCGCGCCCATTGCAATATTCTTGTGCGATCCTCAGTTTTGAAAACTCTGAATTAATCAATTTAATTGGCATTGGTTTCTCTGTCCCTTGATAAATAATATCCGTTAGGAAAACGCTCTATTATATCTTTGTAAACGACTCTACAGCACGAAATATTGTCAAGATAAATATACAGTAGTTAAGTTTATGTGTGAAATAAAAACTGCATTTTCGAGCCTCCTCATAATTTTCGCCCGAGGCGACTGCCTCATTCGTCTCACCCTAGATCTGGCACTGCTCTCAGCAGTGCAATCAAAAAGGTTGGAGTCGGCTGCGTGATGCGCTTAATCGCATCGGAATGGATTAAATTTTTAGCAAAAAGTTCATTATATAGACCACAATTGGCAAACAAAGCCGCGTAAGAAGTGGATTGATAATATCAATTAACACTTGGCATCTCTCTGTATAACCAGCTGAGAAATCATTTGCCGAAACAGAGAGAACTGGCGGCAATATGTGTTTGCGGCCAAAAACCTACATGGCTTATAGTGCCACAGGAAGAATAGTTTTTAATAATCATATACAAGTAATGATATGATTTCGTATTTGATTACTATGCAATTCATTTATGCGAGTGATGATTTTTTATCTAACATTAATTATGTATTAACCATTTGAATAAAGTTTGAATTGTAAATCTTGGAATAAAATAAAAAAATACAATAAAGTTAAAAAATTTGAATTTAATCAAAATTTTCTACCAATTTTTTATAAATGTGATTTGTATCAATTTTTAAAATAAAACGATTTTCTTATAATTTTATTTCCTTTGTTTTTATAATTTAATTTTCATATTTATAATAGAGATTAACGAAAGCAGGGATTTCTTCACAGTTTCTTTTTGTTAAAGATGAGGATCATTTTACTATTGTAGAGAAACTATATGAAAAGGAAAACATTCTAACTAGAGTAAGTTTGTAGAAAATGACTTTTTGTTTGTGCGCTATACAATATAATAAATAAATAAATAAATTTTAAATAAGAAAAATATTATAAAATACTAATATATAATACATATTGTATTCAGACTTGTATACAACTGTGCAAAGAATTCCATGAAGATCCTTCATTGGTAAGATATCAAAGGTACAAATTTAGTTTTTCAGAAAAACTATTTCATTAATAATTTAATGACAAAATTAATAGAAGTTGTTGTTTATATATATATAAATATTGTATATAAAATATTAAAGATTGGTTTTTGTTTTCATTTCAGTAAAGTGTAATGTTTTTCTCCATATAAAATTCTTCATGTAAGAAATATCAAAAATATTTTTATTAATATTTTGTTACAAAAAAAAAAGTCATGAGAAAAGCCTATTTCCTTCTTTTAGAAATAATAAAAATTATTAACAAAAAGTGTCATTAAACTGATATTCATTCATTTTTACTGAGAGAATTGTTTAAAATTCATTATTCTAAATTATTTTTAATTTTTCAAAATTTTTATTATATCATTATGGTACAATCTATAAATAATGCTATTTTTCAGATATGATTATATTATTATAATCACTGTTAAACATGCAATTTTGTATTTTTCATTTTTAAATGCTATTAAATATTAATAATTACCTGATGTCTTTATATATTTTTATAATTTAATCTATTAATGGATCTTTTGTTGATAGGATAAAATTAAATTCCATCCTAATTTTAGGTCGAATAAAAAAATATTTAATACAAAACATCTGATGTGTAAAAAAATCAACTGAACATTGTATTAAGAAATAAGAATTTTTTATACATTTTTATGTTGCTATATGGTCAGTGACGAAACTTAAATTTTTTTGGCTCCCGCAAAATATTTTTCGGGCATTTATCACAAAAAAAGAAATTTTTATTTATATATTTTTTATTACAAAATAACAAGAGCAAAACTGAATCATTTAAAACGCAATTAAAAATTATCAAAAGAAATTATATTTAAAATTCTTCCTCCTGGATTTTAAATTGCAAAATCTTTAATCACATCTTTTATTTCCATATTTTTGACTATTGCTCCTACCGCCGCACTGCTCTGATTCACTCTTTTCATGGTGCATTTAATTTTTATTGTATAATGATCATTTAAAAAAGAGGCAAAGAAAGTGCAGACAAAGAGGATTTGGGCTCCGTAAAGCATTGTAATTCCGCCTCTGTATATGGTTGACTATTTAAAATGAAAATAAATAATATTCAATCATATTGATGCTTTTAAATGGTAGCAAGCATCCTAGTTTCTCAGTAATTGGTTCACTTTTAAATATTTTTTGTAATAGATATGTAAAGATAAGATATACATCTTAGTAATCTAGAAAATTGGCATTTATTAGCATAGTTATAACACATTAAATACTGAATATAGAATTTCTGTTACACTATGAAACTTTGTAATAAGTAAAATAATAACATTTTAATGGTCAAAACTGTATCGTTGATAAGATGCAGTTTGGAAAATCTGTCTTACTTATTGAAATTCTTGAGTTGAGGAAATAAAAATCTAATGCCATACTAGCAGATATTCTATAATTTCTATATTCTATGAAAAAGACAAATGCAAATAATGAATTATTGTTGTTATTTTATTCCAAAAATGTTTAAACTTTAACATACAGCATATTCTAGTCAGATACGATATGATACCAATTTATATTTTTAAATATAAAAATAAATAAATACATTTTCTTTATATTATAAAAATTTTTATTCTCATAGTAAGGTTTTTAACTATTAAACTTGCAACAAAAGTTTTATAAAAAACTAATTTTAATGGATAAAAAACATAAACTAGTATTTTAAAACTGCAATCATATTAATCTAGTTAAGAACTTAAAGTAAAAATTAAAAAAAAACAATGTATTAAAAGGACACTATTTAGAATTAATTTTAATTAAATATATATATATTGTGCTTACTGAACTGATTATCTTCAAAAATATTTAATATAATTTAGTCCTGTTAAAATTTATAAAAAATAAAAATGATGGTTGTATTAATTTATGCCTACTTGAATAAATTAACAAAATATAAAAAAATTTTTTAACTTCATTACAAAATTAAAAGAGATTATCTTTAAAATTTATTATAATTTATATTTATTTCTTAAGTCTCAATAAAACAGAGCATACATATTTAATAGCACAATATTTTAAGTAAATAAATTAATTAAGATCATAATAATAATCAGTGAATAATATATGATGATCAATTAATTGGAAGACAATTTATTTAATAATTGCAGTAATGGCAAATTCTTTCAAAAGTCACTGATTTGGTAATGATGTTTCAATATTAAAAGGAAATTTTTTTATATCAATAGTGTAAAAATAACCATTAAACAAAATTCAAATTTCAGGTTTGTTTACTTGTAATTTTTTATTTCAAAATAATATAATTAGAATGCTTCATTCCTAATTCAAAAATATTATTTATTTTATCATATATTTCTAAAAAAAATCTAATATGTTAATTAAAAATATTGTACTGTACTGCAAAACAAAAAAATTTTTTTTCAGATTTATGGATACAATTAATCTCTAGATCAGGCTACTCTAGATGAACTAACTGTATATTTTATTATCATTACTTCAAATATAAATTAAATATGAAAAAATAAGTAAAAATCAAAATATTAAAGGCTGAAAAGCTATCTGGTATGACTAATACACTCAATCATTTTGGTTATAGAAAATTGATTTTTCAGTTTTGAAATTGCCTTCAGTTCAAGAATAAAATTAATGAATGACTTTAAAATATGACTGGAAAATAGTTTAAAATTTTTTAAAGAAAATTTTTCAATTACTATATTATTAGTTTTTAAAATATACTTCATTTATTAAAATATAAATAATTATTGAAGATGTTATTTTTAAATTTTTGCAAAATCATTTAATATATACAGTATATAAATAATTTAAATTCAATTCTCAAGATAGATGAACTTTCCGATTGATCCCACCATGGGTATTGGCTAGCCTATAGTGGGCTCTAAAAATGGTTGCTACTAGGTATAGTATATCCAAGCATGATATGGAGACTTAATTAATATAATCTAACCTAACTCGGCTCATTGAATCTTATTCTTCATGTGACCGCCAATCCCAATAGGGATATGGGCAGCCTATAATGGGCACTTGAATACCTCACCATTTTGCAATCTCCAGTTGGATAGCGGCGTAAAACAACAAAAAAAAGTTTCCATTCTCATATGGTCAATCCTATCATAAGCATAGACCAGTAGTTCTCAAGCTTTTTTTTTCCCCGGGCCGCATACATTTGTTTGCTATATTAAGCGGGCCGCAACATTGCTATATCAGCAATCGGCAACCGGTTGGTGTCACGTGAAAAGTGTCTGATTTCTAAAAAATCGCCTACGAAAAACTCTTGACTTCTCAATTCCTGAATGCCATAGGTCAGTGTTTTCCAAACTGACCTATGACCTGTAAAATTCTATGAGTGCATCAAGGAGGACTTAGCAAATTAGGAAAATTCTAATTTTTCCAGATTTAAAAATATTTTTTAATATCAGAATTTCTATTTTTGATTATGAGAGAAGAATTCCGCACTTTCGTTAAATTCATGACTGTGCGTTCCGGGCCACACGTAAAAGCTTGCCGGGCCGCAGGTTGAGAATGGCTGGCATAAACGGTCCTAATGACCAAGCCAGCTGCTTAATAATTTCCCAGATGGAAAGCGTTAAAATACCAAAGAGTAATCAAAAAAACTAACATCCTTACAAAATTTAACGATTTCATTTAAGCGGCTCCAGCTCGTCATTGATTGTAATTATTGTATTAAATAATACTTTGTTCTGAATAGAAAAATTCTATATCCAAAAATACTAAATAAAATTCCCTAAAATTACTGAATATTCTCATTAAGTAAATCATTTTAGTTAACTGTCGAAGTTAGATATTTTTATTGCATTTAAACAAGTTTTCATAGTTTAATATTATTTACTGAAAAATAAACGTTTATTAAAACTTCCAGAAAATTTTCATAATTTTAACTGATATAACTTCTCATACTTAATAACAAAAGAATAATTTTAAAAAACTTTCTTTTGGTAAAATAATAATTAATAGTTTGTAATTAAACATTTTATATTATATATATTAATTAATACAGTAAAACAAATTTCAAACGAAAATATTTTGAAAACTAATTTTTAAATTTACTTTTTTCTTGCCAAAAAATGTTTTATATTCATCGTTTTCTTATTAAATATATAAATCATTCACTTGTTTAATTAAAAGTGATAATATAAAATTCAAGACTTAAAAATGAGAAAATATACTTTATTTAAAAAATTTATTTTCAGGTCAGATTTAATGAATCTCTTTAAAGATCTAGTTCAAGCACAATATATCAGCAAAGGAGGAAATCCAAATCTTAAAAATATTTCTGATTTTATTAAAGTTACAAGGTAAAAAAAAATGTTTATCAAATACAGTATCTGTATTTGAATATTAATCTTATTAGCTTTATAATAACTTTTTATTATTATTTTTAGTGATAATTCAAGCGATAATTTGCTAACAGAAACATCAGAAACATGTTATGATTTACCTTATCATCTTCATATAGAAATTGCATATACGGAAAGTGAAAGATTAAATGATAGATCAGTATTGATGATTGTTAATTCCTTTGTCAAGTAAGATTTTTTTTTCCTCATTTCTATATAATAAGAAATTTGTAAGAAAATTGAAAATTGATTCAAATATTAATCGTTTAATCAAATAAAATTTAATTTTTATTTTGAAAATAAATTTAGAAATATCATTAAACATTCAAAAAAGATAATAATTAAATAGAAATCTTATTAAATATTTTTTTTATTTTTATGCAAGTTATTTACTAAAGAGTTATTAAATGATTCAAAATTATAATGAAAATATTTAAGCTTTATTTTTATAGATTTACTAGATTTATTTAAATATACACTTCAGTCAAACCCCGATAAGACGCCACTATCCGTTCGGCGACGATTTTGGTGGCTAATAGGGGTTAGCGGTTTATCGAAAACACGTGTAGTATAGAAATGAAAATGAACTCCGAATTTATTAAATTTAATAAAATACAATACATTTATATTTAGCATTCAAACTTAATATTTCTAAAAAACAGTATACTTGGCAGTATAGTATACGTACCGTATATGTACATCAGACATGTGTCCATCTGCTGTTCTGATCCTCTACTTTGAGTTCTCTGTAAAACAATGTACACAGCTTACTGTACAGTATCCTTATTTGCTCGATACGCAATAAACCATGGAAACGATCTGGTTCTTACTATCAATTCTTAAAAACAAGTTCAGAGTTTTAAACGAGACTGAGCTTTTAATCGATTCAATTATCAGAATTAACTATTGTTATGAATTATCTATAATAATTATCCTGTATTGTAGATAACCTAATATTAGCTTCGAGAGAATTTTTTTTTTCTCAAATTTAAAAATAATAAACTACAATTTATTAAATTTCCCATTCGATGAAGAAATTTTTATGCCATACATTACAGGTTGAAAATTAAAGAAAATTATGTACAATACTGTACTTTATCACGCCAAATCATATCGCTAATCATTGCTACAATATGGAAATTATTTCAGTATTTCAAATTATTATAGTTGTTGTTAAATTATTATGATTAAGATTGTTTTATATTTAAATTATAAAGTAAAAATTTCATCAAATACAAATAAATTAACGAAATTACATAACAAACTTATAAACAAATAGCAAACAAAGTTCAAAGTTAAATATATTTATCAACAATCGAACAAGTTTTCGATAAGCACTAAATACGCTCTTAGTAATAACGTATTCAAAGAAAATGTCTGATATCATAGTATCTAACAATGAGGAAATTACTGAAAAAGCTTATCTAATGTGCAAGAATTATATTGGGGGAAAATGGAAGAATATTGATATTTCAAATTTTATTATTCGAAAGATAAAGTAAGTACATTTCAATTCTATTTGTTTTCTTAAATTTTAGCACGATTCGAAAACATCTGCTGATTCGAAAAGGTCTTTTAATATGATTCAGCAAAATCATATGAAAATAAGATCATATGTTAATTATCATAATCATTATCAAATATCGATAATTTGATATGATTATGATAATTAACAATATAATGATGCGATAATTGATATAATAATGATGCGATAATTATTACACTCATATAATAATTTTCTTACAATTATATTAAAATATTAATTATGTAAAAATCATATTATAGATAAGCATTCTTTTTATTGAGAAAAAAGTTATTCGATTACCTCAAAAATATAATTTTTTACAAAAATTTTTTATCGGACATTGTAAGAATAGAAGACATTGTTTGAAACGGTGTGAGATAAAGTTATTGCTATTTTTATGATTGTATTTTGAGTATCATTTATTTATATCATGTATTAGTTGTATAAAAAATAAATGAGATTATTCGTAAATGTTAAAAATTACGTAAATATACACCAATATCGTGTAATTCAGCTCTTATTTTAAACCATTCATAAAATGCTAACATAAGTGCACTTGAAAGGATTAAATATGTACTTCGTATGTACATTGTCTACAATAGACTTTTAGGCATTTCAATCTCAAAATTTTGTTTCAAATTAAGGAAACAAATCTTTCGATTGATATGTAATGGTTTAATAATGAATTAAAAAATGTTCTTTTTATTGCAATATATAATATTTGCGGAATTTGATCAGTTTAAAAATCTAAGTCTGTCGAATCAACGAAACATGAATTTTTTAAAATTTCAAATATAAACTATGGCAAAATGATTACTTCTTTTTTATATACAATTAAACCCCGATAAGACGCCACCATCCGTTCGGGGACAAGTTTGGCGGCTAATCGGGGTTGTCGGTTTATCGAAAACACGTGTAGTATAGAAATGAAAATGAACTCCGAATTTATTAAATTTAATAAAATACAGTATATTTACATTTGGCATTCAAGCTTAACATTTCTAAAAAACTATATTTTGCAGTATAGTATATGTACCGTACTATAGTATGTACAGTACAGAATGTACTATATAATATGTACAGAAAACATGTCTATCTGCTGATTGATCCTCTACTTTGAGTTCTCTGTAAAACACAATGTGCACAGCTATACGGTACTACTATAAGCTATCCTATACTACTAAACGGCATCCTTATTTGCTCGGTATGCAATAAACGATGAAAATGATCTGGTTCTACCTTAAATTCTCTACAACCTAGGTGTGAACAGGCTTAAAGAGACTCATGATTAATATATATCTGGAATCTGAATAGAAAAATTATTCAAATAATTATTGTTTTGTTTTGAACATGCTAACTTTCTTAAAAAATTTATAAATAATTAATTGGATTTATTGTTTACCTAAATTAATAATTTTTGTTCCGTTAACGCCATCTCTCTCACTCTCTGGTTACAAATGAGTCCAGAGGGCTTTTGATACTGTATATACAGTACTGATGAACTTCGGGATGTAAGTCACCTTACATGCCCTGGCGGATTAACGAGGAAAAATACAATACCAAAAGAAATATTTGTTTAGACGTTACTATTGGCGGATGGCGGATGGCGTCTTATCGGGGTTTGCCTATTCCATTAACATAGGGAAGATCCGTTCTGCCAAATTTCTTGTAGGTCAGCGAGGGTGGCGGCTTAACGGGGGGCGTCTTATCGGGGTTTGATTGTACTTATTTAATAACACAAACTTTTGAAAATTCAAATGATTCTACAAATTTAATATCAAAATTAGTATAAAAATATTGAATACATAGAATAAAAAAGAAATAGAATAAATTTATTCTATGTGTTTATTATTTTTAATTAAAATAAATATTTATTTAAATAATCGATTATACAGTCATTTTCTCTATAATAATAATATTATTCAAATCTCAAAGGAAAGAAAATGACATAACAATTTCGTTACATAATCAGATAAAAATATTAAATAATTGTATTAATGTTATAATTGAATGAGAATATATTCATTATAAAAAATTAGAAAAATCTTAAAAACCGATTAGAAATCTTAATAAATTGGATTTTAGAAAGGAGTGATTGAATAATGAATTAAAATTACGCAATCAATTCAATAACTAACATTCAAATACGAACAGAAGAGAGTTGAGGACTTTCGTTTGATTACATATACAGTTATATGTAGTCTGTATGAATTCACGTATTAATAATAGATAAAGTACGATTATTGAAGAATTATGAAAATCTAAAAATAAAATTAGAGTATCAAAAATTCTAAACAGGCTGAATTATTGAAGGAAGAACTATATGCCACACGCAGGTTTTATTTATTTGAAATTATTGTATTGACTATTGTCAATAGAATAATTTCAAATAGAATAATTTAAATTATTTATTAATTTCAATAGAATAATTTAAATTATACTATTGACAATAGTCAATACAATAATTTCAAATAAATAAAATCTATTAGAACTACTATGTTTAGAGAAAGTAATATAAATAAATCGAGATTATCAATTACCGCAATCTAGTCTCAACCAAAAAAGATAACAGAACAAATATTTTTCCTTGCAGGTTATAAGATGAGAAAGGAGAAACTAGAATAAAAACTGAATCAAAAGAAAATTGGACAACATTGATCTTAAATATAGTTTATAAAAATTTTGATCAAATATATCATTGCGATCACTTATATTATAATTCAAGGCTATGGCCCATTCGTGCAACAGACTTATTTGAGAAACAATGGAAATGTATTGTTAATATTACTAATTTTTATTTTCAATCTGTTCATTTGAGCATCTGGCCCATTTGTAGAACCAAATTATTTAACAATCATTTTCTATATTTGATAGTAAAAGACAAGCATTTTTATCAATAACGATAGAACTAAAAATAAGATATTTTGAATACTAAAATTTAAGCCATTAATATAATTTTTGAAATCAGGTAAATTATAGTTAAATTTGTATTATAAATTTAGCTTTTGGTTTTGGTTTTTTAGATGAAAATATATAGATTCAGTATTGTATTTGCTGTTCAAAAATATGATTAAGTACAGTATACTAAAGTCATATTGTATAAAAACTGCATTTTCATAATATTGTATATTATATATACTATTCGATGGTAATCTTAATATAAAATAAAAATAGTAAATTCTTGCATTAGAATATATGATTTTCGTTCTTATTTTATTTTCTGAAGTATTCATTATCAAATAATGTACATATCGATTTCAGACTGAAGATCTTAATAAAGATTAACTATTTTCTATTTTTCATAAAAATGAAAAAAAAAATGAATTACAAAATATATAAGCTAGGATCTTTTAGCTATACCAAACAAAAAAAATTTATCAGATGGATGAGGAGAATAAGGATGCTGCAGTTAAAATAATGTTCAACATCATAAATCCGGCTACGACGAAATTATTAAAATTCCATAAATTACTTGCTGCTTCAAAGAAATTCAGTGATATTTCACTTATTAATATTTATTTATATTATTTTATGATTTATGATTTTTAAATTTGCATTTGAGTATATTGTTTAATTTTTATCGTTCATTTGAGCACCTGGCTATTTGTTCAACCATCACAGTGATAGTTGAACAAATGAACCTCTTTCTCTGGTTGTGCAAATAACTCGTTGTACAAATAAACCTATTTAGCTGATTGTGCAAGTGAGCTAGTTGCGCAAATGAGCCCGGCTGCACTAATAAACCCCAATATGGCGGCCAGATGGCCGGGTGGTAATGCTGTCGGTATGCCACGCAGAAGGACGGGGTTCGCGTCCCGGAACAGGTATCTCCTGAAAAATTTTTTCGGGGTGCTGGGCCCGGCCCGGCGTTCCCCGTTCTTCACCATCTGGCCCCCCTCCACGGGTATGGATGCAGCCCATGGTTGGAATTGGCCCCGCCCCTTAGTTATCTCCCTGATTGGAAAGGAGCGTAAAATATATAAAAAAAATGCATTTATATCAACGATGATTTATAACTTCTCTAAAATTAAAGAATCAATCAATAAATAAACCAATTTATAAGAATAATATAAAATATTTAATTAATCACTTATACAGTACGTACTTTCGAGCTATGCCCCTCTTCAGTTATGTATTTAACAATAAGAATTTTATATCGAATGCTTTGAATAAAAAAAACATTCAAAATTCAAATTTTAAATCTGTTTGCGCCATGACAGACTACAAATTAAAAAAAATTAGTAAACTGAAATTATAACAGTATAAATACTACATTAAAATAGCGTATATACAGATAATAATGACTATAATTTTTTTGCTGGCGATTATAGAAAGTGACTTAATAATGAATAATAAATATTGTAAATACAGTGACGAAATTACAATGCGCAGGCCTTGTAGGGCGGGGAGCCCAAATTCTCTTTGTCTGTATTTACTGTACTTTACACTTTTTTAAAATTATCAACATAATAGAGCAGGGGTGGGCAAACCGCGGCCCTCCTAGCTAATAACCATAATGCCAAAAATTTTATCGATAAATAAAATAAATAGAAAAAAATCAAATCTATTCCATATCTCAGCAATGTAGTTTATGTAATTTCTAGAAAAGTAATAAATAATAATTCATATAGTAAACTGTATATGTCATTACAGTGTCATATTTCCCAAGATTTTAAAATGCATATTTTTTACAAAAATAGATTTGATTAATTGTTAACTGGAATAAACATCATTGCGTAAGAAATCGGTTACAAAATACATTCAAAATCAAATAAAATCGTTTTGTCCATCAATTAACCCAATACCTTTCGTAATTTCACGGTGTAATTAATAAACTAACACGGTGTTCGTAATTTCAAGGTTAATATTTGTGCAATTTCCTAAACAGTTATGTTTTAATTGTTGTTTCAAATTTAAAATGATTAAATTATAATTTTAATATATAATTTAATTATAAGAATTTCTGACCTTGCTGAGCTTCTCTGAAAACGACGTTTCACTTTTTTCGGACTGCCGGCATTATTCAAACCCATGATTCCTATAACGGCCAATGAAAGTCTACTAAGAAAATTTTGACTTTCATTGGCCGTTTTACAAGAAAATTGCTTTTAACTTGTCACTCTTTTATGATATCTTAATAAACAAATTCACCCCATAGAAAAAGCTTAGGATCTTTTTATTTTGGCTATATAATTTTCTAAGAGAAATGATGCAATCTTGTTAATTTTTGTTATTTTCTAATAAAAATATCTAGATTCAAAAAATTTTTTTGTAATAGGGGCCCGAATAATAATTTGCAGGGGACCAAAATTTTTAACTCCCGTAACTGTGTAAATAGTGATTTTCTTTACACAAAATTTTTTGTGCTTCTTCTTTTCTTATCCTTTATATACAGTTAGCAAATACATCAATGAATTTTTCAGTTATGAGTTAGGGATAGATTTATATCACCGTTTTGTCCCATAAGACTTGGCTGCCTTTAGTATATTTTTGGATAAATGTCATGTTATTCTATTAAGTCTACATCTGTTATATGGGTACATAATCTATCTTGTATATATTTAGATCAGTGATTTTTTTAATCAAGTTAGTTATTAACCTTTACGGAGTCGCGGAACACTTAATTATAAAATAATTTTTGAGGAATATTACAATCAATACGGTTTATATAAGGTCCTCAGTCTTAAAATTAACAGTAAAAATATGTAGTTCTTAATATATCTTTTATTAAAAATTATAGGTTACATATATTTATATACCACATACTTTCGCGGAAAATTTATGATAAGTTCGCGAAATAATCGGTTAAGAACTGCTGATATAGATATATTTCAGCTACAGAGTTGTTAATAGGAAATTTATAGATTCCAGATATATATATTTCTACTCTTTGCTCTTTATCGTTACAAAATATTTGAAATATTGCGTAATTTCTCTTTTCAATAAACATCCTTTAATATCCCTCAAAGCTCTATGCTTGGGAAAGGGACAAAACAGTTTTGTCTTATCTGTTTTGTTATTGTCTTTGATTTATTATCTATACACGTTCCATACCTTTAAATATATAATCTAAGAAGAAGATATACGAAAATATTTTTACGTGATTACAAAAGTTCATATTTATACTATAAGTAAATTTATTTATTGATTATCGATAAAAGCCTAGTAAATAGTAGTATTTAAAAAAAAATTTTATACTTTATCATAGTTACAATTATTTCATTAAATTTATTTATGATTTTTTTTGCGATAAATCATAAATATTTAGACAAATTATATCTTGAATTTTTAGGAAATCGATACTATATATATAAACATTTCATCCATGATTCAAATATTTTGAAATAAAAGTTCATTTATAAAATAGAATCGAAACTATTAGTATTATAATTACGGTGTGGCCATACGTTCTTTATTTAAGATGACAGTTCTTTATTTCATTGCTTTATTCTTTAGATTTATTGTTTTTTAAAATGGCCATTTTGTCCTTTACTTTGTGAATTGAAATACTAAATTGAATACTGGCGCACAATAGACGGTCCACAGAAATACGACACTCATTTTCTGTGACAGTGTCATGTTTCTGTTATGTCACCTGCGAAAAGATCGAAGATTGGCGACAAAATGACGACTCCTGCCAACATAGATGGGCTGAAATTTTTAAATATTTCACAGAAATTGCATATCGCTTAAAAACATTTTAAAAATCGTAGAATTTTGCTCCGGTCTTCCTGGATCTAACGTCCCCACTGAATGGGTATTTTCATTAGTGGACCACTGAGAAAATCCAATTAAAAGTCGAAACATTGGAAATATGTATTTATACGATACATACTGGAAGATTTGCTCAGTGCTAGAAAAGCGAGGACGTCGATTGGTAGGCTCTGCGATGTTTAGGTAGGCTATTTTCACAAACGCGCATTCAATTCTATAGTTAATTGACTTTGTTTTGATGGCCAGACGTATCCCATCAAAACAAAAGTCAATTAACTATAGAATTGAATGCACGTTTGCGAATATAGCACACCTAAACATCGCAAACCCTACAAATCGGATGTCCTCGCTTTTCTAGCATTGAACGGATCTTCCAGTTTGTATAAAACTTCTCTGATTTATACAAAAAAATGCTTCAACATGACATGTACAGAGTTTTATGAATTTTTAAAACTCAAATCCGATTTATTAAAAAGTTTATTTTTGTGAAAAATATCAAAATTAATTTTTAAAGTAGTAATATGCTTGTTTAAAACGATGTATTATTCTTTATATTGTGTTGTTTATTATTGGTATTGTTTATTATATTTATAATAAATATTATAAGACTTTACAGTTTTAGTGAAACAAATAAATGCAATCTGCTTTTTTCATTATGAAACAATTTCTGATTTGCCCTTTATTTTCTCCAAAAAAATATGGTCACCGAAATTATAATAAATGATCCGTTTATTATTCAGAATTATAGAGTGATACTGTTTCATTTTAATAAAATTACTTATTGAAGAAATAATAATTTCTTTAAAACAGCGGTGACGGACCTCTTTAAGGGTATATGCCAAAAATGTTTAATAAAATGGATTTTTTATTTTATAATTAAAAAATTTTTAAATATCAAAATTTTTAGATTTCATCTTTTGCACAATAAAATTCGTAATCTATTCATTTTACATTTGAAAATAATTTGTTAATTAAAAAAAATCACCTTAAATATTTATTCAGTTTCTCAAAATACGTTATTTGTGCCGAATTTTTGTTCATTTTAAATTTTTGTTTAATTTTTTAGAGATAAACCCAAAGTTTTACTTTATTATTGCTCTTTACGAGAAGAAAAAGATTCTCCAAATAATGCTGAACCAATTGAAATATTATTTCGAATATTTCGATCTCGAGACAACACTGAGTATTATAAAGTTGAAGCAGAAGCTACAGTCTTCGCTTTGTTATCGGAAAGAAACATTGGACCTAAACTGTATGGAATTTTTATTAAAGGAAGATTAGAAGAATATTTACACGTAAGTTTGTACGCTAAAGTTATTTTAAGTAAAGAAAGCCAAGTTAACGATCATCTTCCAGGGAAATGGATTAACTCGTGATGAATTAAAAGATCCGAATATTTCCGCAGCAATCGCTAAACAATTAGCCAAATTTCATTCATTGCAGCCTCCTATAAAGAAAGGTATAACCATTTATAAGAATATGAAAAGGTAGGAGAATAAATCTATTTGTATCAAATTTTGACTCTCATAAATTAAATAATATTTGCCTACTATAAAACTTTTATATTTTTTTATATTTAAAAATGTTTACATATTTCAATAACGCTGTATTAGACGTTTATCTGAAAAATTAAATGAAAGATCACCTGAAGCTTCTAAATTCATTTCTTCCTATAATTTGATAGACGAATTACAATGGTTGAAGTAAGTAGCTTATTTATTATTATTTCTAAAAAAAATTGTATACCGTAATTCAATTTCACAATTTATCTGAAACTTAATGCTTACTAGTATCTTTCTTTTGAACATAAAAAATTGCTCTCTCCATACCAAAATATAGGGGAAATTGGTCTAAAATAGCCCCCTTAAGAAAAAACCCGAAAAAATTCAAAATAAGTTGTTATTGGATTAACTTTTTTTATATATTTTGGAAGACTACTCTTCCGACTGTAAAAAAACATTTCGATGATTATTCATTCGAAATAAGAGAAAAAATAAAATTCGAAACTTATGCCAAAGGATCATTTTGTACACCCATCTGTCCGAAATGATCCCATGGGAGCATTTTGCCCCAGATTAATAAATAATACTGTATTATTTATTAATACAGTATTATTTATTAATACTGTATAATTAATAATACTGTAATATCGTCAATACTGTATTATTTATTAATTGTAAGTAAAACAGTAGGTAAAAAATATAGAAAAAACAAGTTTTTATTATATAAATTGTTATTCCATGTTTGTAGAGGCAAAAGAAACATCAATTAACTAAAATTTTGAAACCTTAGATCGCAGACATTGATTTTCATTTAGTCGAAATGGTACATCCCAAAATACACTAACCTGACCTAACTAGGATATAACCGCCATCTTGTTGTAGTAGTACAAGCTTTGTTAACAAGTGGCAATAAAACAAACTTAAAGAAATACAATGAGGATAGTTTCATCTTGATGGATCATTTTGGACCAATTTCCCCTATTTGATATTTATTTAAAATTATTGATATAATAATAATAATAATAATAATAATCTTATTTCATCTATAGAAATACATTAAAAAGTATGAAACTTCCGAGTGTTTTCTCTCATAATAATTTTAAAACAAGTAAGGAAAATTACAGATTTGAATAATTTAAATTAAATATTTAATCTAAGCATTTAGTTGTAAATTATGTTTGAATTTTATTAATAGTTTAATCTAATAATTGTTATAATTTTCTAGCTAATATTAGGATCAGAAATGATGAAAGATTTCCTGTAGAAGATCGAATAATATTTTTAGAATTTTCTCATTCTACTTACAATTATAGGTATTATTATCATCATTATTATAAAGTTAGTATTGTATTTATGATTTAGTTTTTTTCTTTATGTATATGTTATATTAATATAATACAGCTCATGAGTTACTTGATATTCGATCACGAGCTATAACTATGTTATGGATTATTAAAAATCACATTATATTCATATTTATCTAATATCAACTTATTAGAGCGCTTTCGAACTTTCTATTATAATTTAATAAAATACTTTTTGGTTCATTTAATAGCTCACGAATGAATTTGGATTATAAGTGAGTCTCTCAGAAGCCAAACTGATTAACTCTATTTTTTATAAATTTCTCAATTTTAGTATCAAGCATATATTTGCACCAATCATGTCCTCGGATACTAAACTTGAGAAATTCAAAAAAATGAATTGATCAGTTTAGCTTTTGAGAGACTCAATTACAGAATCAAATTATGCTTTTTTTTTTTTTCCAGAGCCTATGATATTGCAGAATATTTCTTTCAATGGACTATCGATTTTTCAAAGAATTTTCAAATAAAACAAGAAAATTATCCAAGTTTAGAACAGCAGGTTAAGTTTATAAAAATTTATGATGATTATCTTATGATATATTTTGATTGTATTTATATAAACATTTTAAAATATCTATAGTGTGTATTTAGAAATAACTACTGTATAATATAATCATTTTTTAAGAATTTCCCCCCTAAATAAATCATCTATCACTATTTTCAAAACTTTTCTTTTAGAAATTGTTCATTAGATCCTATTTAGCTTCGAGTTGCAGTAAAGTCGACAATTCTTTCAATACAGAAGATCATCTTCTAAAAGAAGTAAATGCATTACGAATGGCTCCTCATCTGATTTATTGCAGTAGAATAGTTGAAAATTTTTCCAAGGGAAATTCCATTTATTGGGTAAGTAATTATACTGTAAATTTTCGTATCGTTTTGTAACTAATTAAAATAAAGAAAACGTTTTTTCAATGATTTCTTTATCTATAGCAGTGGTTTTTAATCGATATTCTGTAAACATTATCACAAATCTTTTGCGAAATTATGAAATATATAATTATATGCAATTTATAATTTTTAATATAAGTTATGTTGAATCAATTATTCAAAAATGTAAGTATAAATGGCATCATTTTTCGACTTATAATCCTTTAAAGTTAGCCAATCACTATCGAGTTTACAAAGCGTCATGATAATCGCGTTGCCAAGACGCATCGAATTGTATCGCTTTCCTATTTACCACTAGGTAATAAGAAGGCGAGCGACGCGTCTTGGCAACGCGACGCATCATCATGACACTTTGTAAACTCGATGGTGATTGGCTAACTTTAAAGGATTATAAGTCGAAAATGGTGCCATTTAGATTTTAGACTATATCTTCATTAGACATTTTTCGACCTGTTTCGAGGTCCCCTATCAGCACAGAAAATACTACGACGAAGTTTTCTTCATCCTGTATAACGGACGAAGATAGTTATGAATTAATAGAAAACATTAATATTTTTTTGGTTAATAAAGTCTCCAGCTGCAGCAATACATCTCTTTTTAGTTTTTATAGTGCTTTACCTCTCTTATGTACGAATGGCTGACCTATAATACCCTATCATTTCGATTTCCGGTATGCTTTGAATTTATGAAATTCCAGTTTCATCTTTAATGAAGCGTTTACATAAATATATTTAAATAAATAAAATATTTTTCATATTGTAGTATTTATAATAATAATACTGCAATGCAATATTTTGAATTCTTTCTGTAGTGAAATTCTAATCGACAGACGTATTTAGTTTTATATTAAATTTTTACATCATTTTTTCCGGGATAATTTCATTATAAAATTGTATACTAAGTACCTAGAGAATAATAATTATAAACATACTCTTTGATTAATTTATTAAAACATTTTCATTAAATTAAGAGGATTAATTAAACGTATATTACGGTTGGACCAACACGACAATTTTGAACAGTAATTACAAAACGGGTCGTAAAATGTTCAGACTGAACAAATTATTTTTTTGGATCATTTATGTTTAGATTTTATATACAATGATTCTGGATCCTTTCCATCACGCTTTCTTTTGAATGTTCCTGGAATTTCTTTCTGTAACGCCTACTCCTTGCGCAGTTAATTTTCTTGTCGTAGAAAACGCGCTATGGTAGATTTTGGTATACCAGTTATATCAGGAGTCTACGATAGCTTGTATTAAATGACTGGCTTTTAATTTTATTGAGCGAAGCAATTTTACTTGAAAGTGTAAAATCATTTCTTGGCATCTTGGCAAAGATTTAAAAATTTTAATCACACTGTAAATGAATATCGCTAGGTACAGTAACGATAGACTCTTAAGTAGATGCACACTTGCCAGAATCATGACGATAGATAACTGATTCTCATCACACTAGTGTTGCCGAATACAGTATTGTTATGTATTATTTATCAATGATGATATTTACTTATAATTTTACTAAAGAATGGATGTTTATATTAGTGCGGCGACAGTATGTCGACGATGTGTATGTAATATGACAATAAGAAACGACCCGCTCCATTGTGTTAGTCTGTATTGTCTTGTAGAACGATTTAACCTGAAAAATTATCGGTACAATAAAATGTTATAATTTTTATATAAGGAAATTTTTAAGAAAGCACACTTTCGTTATGTTGCCATACTTTCGAAAAATCCCTAATATATATCAAAAATTGAAAATTCTTTTTCTGCTACTATCCCAATTAAGCGTTTAAATTATGTATTAGTTTATTAGTTTGGTTTCCGTTCTTTGAGATTTGTCCCAATTAAGCGGAATCCACTGTATTTAGATTATATAAATAAGAGGACTGATTTTAATACAAAATATACTAATTATATATTATTTTTAATGAAAATATTATAGTATATTTTAACTAACCGTAATTTAGGTAATATTAAAGCATAAAATAATGCAGAAAAAATATGCTCAATAAAAGAAAGCATCATTAATTTCAAGCATATTGCAGAGCTAGAAAATAGTCATACAACAATACAGAATATCGTCACACTTCCTGTGCGCTAATGTTTACAATCCTTATTCTATAAAACTAGATAAAAATATTATTACCATCTTGGGTGACAAATAATGAAATTTGCATCACGAATTACTTCTATTAAACCATTTAATGTTTAAGTTATTCTAGTTAATTTTTTCTGCACAAACAAGTTTTCAAATTAATATAAGTGTTACAAAAACTGTAGTTCGTTTAATAATTTTTTGGTTGCAGCCGGATGGCCGAGTGGTGACGCTATCGGTGTGCCACACAGGAGGACTCGGGTTCGCGTCCCGGATTTTTTCGGGGTTCTGGGCCCGGCCCGGCGATCCCCGTCCTTCACCATCTGGCCCCCTTCCATGGATGTGGGTGCAGCCCGTGGTTGGAACTGGTCCCGCCCCCTTAGTAATCTTCCTGATTGGAAAGGGGGCATAAAATATGCTGGTGCAGCCCGTGGTTGGAACTGGCCCCGCCCCTTAGTAATCTCCCTGATAGGAAAGGGGCGTAAAATATGCAAAATAATAATTTTTTGGTTACCAAATCGATGAATATACAATAAAATAAACGTTTGTATCTGTAATTAAAGTAGAATAATGTATAATAAAACGAATAGTCACAAGAATTAAGCAAAACATTTCTTTAATACAGAATGATTTACAAAATGGCCTATAATCATATTTCTGATGTGAAGTAATATATGTGTTTTAAATGCATGCATGGTACCCATAATTCTATTTTTTATTAAAAATTAATCTTATATCTAGCATAAGTAAATAATTAAAACTACTTAATCATAGTAGTTTACACTTACCTAAAAAGTGGTCAGATGTTTTATGTTGGAATGCGGAAAGTATCAAAAAAAAAAAGCTAAACACGTTTGTGAGGACACCATTTTATTTATTTATTTAATTGTGCATCATTAAAATGTCTTGGATCTATCTTTTTATGTGTTTATTAATATTAAATTAAAAAAAAACATACTTCTGATAAATTAATATTAAATAAAAAAATTCTTCTTTTCATAACAAAAAATTAACCAAATAGAAAATAACAATCTCTCATACTGCATATCCATTCTTTCCTTTAAAAAATGACTATGTACATCAATATAAAAATGACTAAATAAATAGAACCGTCAATATAAAGAATAATATTAAATAAATAATTACATTATTTATACGTGTTTTTCTGCAGAGTGAATTTTTTTAATAAATCTTCATTACTTGAAATATTCTTATAAAATTCTTCAAACCAATCGGAAAAATTGCATTTGTAATATTGCTTTCAACTTTTTTACCCTCAGCTGCGTTTTTTTCTGATGTAAAACTTAGTCACCACTGAAAAAACTCTTTCTGTTGCAATATTGATGCCTGGTAAGCATCAATAGTGCAACAGAATCCAATTGTTTTCTTAGTCGGCCGGATTGGCCGCGTGGAAACGCTTCGGTTTTCCACTCTG
>AYEL01070753.1:0-61712 GCA_000484575.1 Olivierus martensii | reverse complement strand
TTATTCACACTAATCGAGGCCTATCTGTATATGAATTAAACAGTTATGCAATAAGCATATTTGCTTTTTTTTATTGTTTTCTTTCTCATCAATTATTTGTGTGTGTAATTAAACTATATCTGCAATTATAAAAGCAATAGAGTATTTCCACCATATGTCATCATTTTCTTTTAAAGATTTTTGCTCCATCCTAAAGGTTCAATGAGAAATATACGTGCACCCAGCTACCCCAACTCAACTGCAGGTGGTAACATCCATATCACATAGTGAGAAAACTGCCAATTTTCATATAACATGCCACTTAAATAACAAATTTTCACTCTCACATGGTTTGATAGTTTGAGAATCATGTTAAACTGCATATAACACAGTATTTTTGAGCTTTTCTGTACGAAAAATTCTGTAACGGAAATGTTGAAAATTTTATCGTTTTGCTAATCCCCCCATTGACTTGTTACCATTACGCAAAAAAAATTATTGGAAATTCTCCATAATTTTTGACTCAAAATGAAAAAAACACAAAGTTTAAAAAGTTATATAATATATAGAAACTGCAGATGATGATATTGTGCTTAGTAGCAATGAAGAGGAAAAAAAATTTTATGAGAGATAATGTACATTCATTTATATATCAAAATTTGTTTGATGTTTATTAAAAATATTAATAACTGAATAAAGATTTATTTTTATAATTATTGTAAACTTAAACTATTTATTTTTGTTAGCTTTGGGAATGTGATATTCATTTTTAGTCCCATATAACATGGTTTCACATTATATGAGACTCCATAGGAATCGCATGTAGTGTCAAACACATGTACTATCATCGTATGTATTGTCATCCACGAAAGCCACGCCTAGCTAAAGTGGATGAGTCCAAACGTGAAAGGGAGAGTTGCAGTTGATATAATGAATGGTGGGAATGATTTTGGTTTCGAATTATTATTAAGTTCTGTTAAATATATTATTTCCAACGTCGAAACTAATCATTTAGAAGTTCTGTTAAATATACTATTTCCAACATCGAAACTAATCATTTATCATTCTGTTAAATATACTATTTCCAATGTCAAAACTAATCATTTAGCATTACAATAACTTCTGTTAAATAATCTATTTCCAACATCAAAACTAATCATTTAGCATTCGACATTACAATAAACTTCCCTTCAATTTCAGTTATCTTGCGTTTGAAAACATCGATGTGCGAAGCTGTCATCTCTATTTTGTCACTGGACTTGTTTAGTTAGCACACGCATACTTGCATCAATGGTTGTGGCTAAACTGGATAGACAGTACTATAGTACCCACGTATTTCATGTGCTTCACATGTAGTGTGAAATATGTGTTGAAATATCTATTTTTCACTACATACACCATATACCTATTGTAAAAATAATTACAATAGCAAAAACTAATTCCACACCTGCTGGATAAAGTCTATAAGAAAAACACGAGCTTTAAAGCAGGTATAAGATCATAAAACACACATAACAAACTTAAAACGTTTTCAGTCAGTTTATTGACCTGCTTCAGTATCTTACACTCATAAATTATTGCGTGCTACCCACCTCCAGGATGGTGGGAGATCGTCTGGGCTGTTGTTATTGAGAATATCACAGGTGGATCTATGAGATGCTATGGCTATGGAAATTGAAAAACATAGATCCACCGGTGATATTCTCAATAACAACAGCCCAGACAATCTCCCACCATCCTGGAGACAGTAGCACGCAATAATTTATGAGTGTAAGATATGATAATGTAGTGGGTAGTGCTGAATGTTACCATCACCCCACCGCTATATAGAGAGTTTTACTGAAAATAAATTAATATTAAAAATCTTGTAAAGTAAAATTATCTAGAATAGATATTTTGTAATGTTATATTATATAAAGGTTAATAATTTAAGTGTTTTTAAATACTGTGTTCTATATTCAAACTTTATGTAACTGCCTTTGTTTAAAAATTATTCTAATGTGAATATTTGTAAGTTACTGAAGCGGGTCAATAAACTGAACGAAAACATTTAAAATAAGTTTGTGGTGTGTTTTATAATCTTACACCTTCTTTAAAAGCTCGTGTTTTTCTTATAGTTACAATAGGGTGTACTGTAAAATAGTTACTTAAGGATTAGGTGAATGTGATGATAGTACATTTAAAATCATCAAAGATTATTATTTCAATCTCAGACCTTCTAACAACTTTATCAATCTAGTCTGTATCTTGTAGAAGAAAATAGTGGAAAAGCAATATTTCTGTGACTCTTATTGTAAGTTTGATAATCTTAGTGCAACAAACTTCAAAAGTGTCAAGTTCTTTGGCTTCAAGTTTACTACATTATTGTACTGAAGTGATAAAAATACATAACATAAAATGGTGGATTGAACAGCACTCTGTTGAAAAATGAACTTCACAAATCCCTATTAACCTTTCATATAAAAAAAAAAAAAATACTGATAATCTTAGTGCAACAAACTTCAAAAGTGTCAAGTTCTTTGGCTTCAAGTTTACTACAATGCTGTATTGTACTGAACTGATAAAAATACATAACATAAAATGGTGGATTGAACAGCACTCTGTTGAAAAATGAACTTCACAAATTCCTATTAACCTTTCATATAAAAAATATTTCAGTACTGCATGTAAATTATTCATCCTATTTTAAACAGATGATAATTATTGTCATAGATTAGCTAATGTGTGTTTAGTACAGTTTTTTTAATAGATAAGATAAAAAGTTCTTATCTAAGAAACAAATTATAGAATTTAAAAATTTATCTATAAAAATAATGAAATTATATAAGTGAATGACTTATTTATGGCATTTAGTTTTTAAAGTATATATTGCGAGGATTAAAAGTATCACAAAGAACAAAATAATAAAATCAATTAATTATCACAGGTGCTGAACTAAATATTATTTTGTGATAATCAATCAAATGTTTTGCTTAAATAACAAAACATTTGATTGGTTAATTTCATTATTTAAGGTTTCTTAAGCATGCATAAGAAACCTTAAATAATGAAGTTAACCGATTTCCAAGAAACCCATCAGTCAAAAATATAGTTAACATAAAATGAATTAATTCTCTAACCTAAGTTGATTAAAAGATCAGTGTAAAAACAATGATTTAACATACTTCTTTATTATATAATTAAATTATTAAAATTAATATTACAGAATGGTGCAAAATGGAGCATAAAAGAATCCTTTACTTATTTTACTTTTTATGTCATCCATCTAAACTCTAAATATTTATAAAGACATTAGTTGAGGCTTTTGAAATCATTAAGAAATATTCTATCCACCATCCCACTTCGAGTTGACAGTGACATCACGAGACAGTTGATTGAGATTAAGTTTATACGTGTAAATGTGAATCTGATTTACTGATCATGATTAAACTGAAAACAACGTGATTAACTTAACCCAAGTTTCCAGAACTTGTTTAATTGCCTTTCTACTTGATTATTTGCAAAACAACGTGATTAACTTAACCAAGTTTCCAGAACTTGTTTAATTGCCTTTCTACTTGATTTATTTGTGTCACAAGCTCTCTCTGCGGTCTGCAACATCAGGAAGAAAACAAGTTTAAAATGGTGGATTACTCTGCTACGTCAAAATTGTACATGTCCACATAATAATAATTGGTGTGATAAGGAAATTATATCGCTTTGCGATGTTTGGAAAGAATACTTAAATGATCTTCGATCACAAAAATGTAATTCTACCGTCTACGAAAAGATAAATAAAATACTTCTTAAAAGAATTAAAATAGACGAATATTTCAATATTTTCTCCTGTAAATGATCATTTAGTGTATTTAATAGTATTCGATCAAACACTCCATTTCGTTTCTTAATAATAATGACATATTGAATCAGTCTCGATTAAAACATTCAAATCGTCCATTATTAATGAAAGATCCTATCAGAAACGGAATCAGTGGCAATTCGTCATAACCTGTTTAATTGTCAACACATGGAAACACCACTTTTATCACGGAGAAAGAAAATTGTGATCATCTTTAATGCCAGTTAAGTTAACTGTGATTAACTGTCCCGTGGAAACGCAGCATAAGGCAGTTATAGATTGTGATCATCTTTAATGCCAGTTAAGTTAACTGTGATTAACTGTCCCGTGGAAACGTAGGCAGTTATAATTCTTTTGCATGAATAATCAAAATAATTTCCCGTATAAAAACTTTAAAAGTCTTTCTGCAATCATATTTCATAATTTTCTCTTTAATATAATAGAAAATCGGTGGGTAAAAAAACTATTTAATGAAATTTAAAAAAATCTGAAAGTGGAAGAATATGTTGTTGTGTACTATGTCACGTAAGTGACGTCATTATCAACTCAAAGTGGGATGGAGTATAATTGGCACATGATATTCAAAGATTGTTAGTGATTATTAATAATAATGAGAGATGATCTAACCAAGATTCCAGCGTGTATTTATTTATTCATTCTCTATTTTAATAATAATAAAAAATAATCCGAAAGCCTTTTTTTAACAACTGTTTGTACTAACCTGAACACATTGTTGTTTTTCTTGTTGCAAGAACCAACTGCTATACTAGATCCAATCACGATACCAAAGGAATGTATAATTTGTGCCATAGCATACAACCAAATCTGCAAAAATATTTGCATAAATATTAACCAAAATATTTGAATAAATATAAATCATTTTATTTACCTTAGCATTGCCCAACAGCTCCCAGTTGGGTTTAAACAGGTAGCACAAGCCTTTACCTGCTCCTTCCAGGAACAGAACTCTTAAAAATAAAGAGAACAGTACAAGATGAGACATTACAGCTAAAACGTAGATAGTTCTGCCTTTGAATAGAGTAGCTTTACGAAGGGCAAAATAAACCAGGACCCAAGTAAAGAGTACAGCTGCCATTAGCTCGAATCGCAATTCGCCAAGATTTTCTATCTTGTTGCTTACTTCTAATAATTTCCGACTGAAAAATAAGATAAAGATAAAATTTCAATAAATATATATGCAAATTAGAGAATGATGGATACTTACTCAAAAAATTCTTGAGAAGATAATGTATTATTAACTATGATATCTGCCAAAAGTGGAATGTTTTCTGGTTTCGTTGTGGCATTAATAAAACCAAAATCAATATTGGTACTGTTTGATTCACCACTGACGACTGGTGGAACCGAAGACAATCCCTGACTAGACATTTGTCCATACGATAAAGTTATAAATTTGTTCCAGCAAGAGTCCGTGTTCCACGTGTGGCTACACGTTAACCAGCGTGGTAGAGAATAGAACGAATTAAAGAGATAAAATAATGACCAACTAACGAGTACGCTATAATATGCAGTCAACAGAAATGAAGCTGCAATGCTGGAAAAACCTACACCTGTAACATACATATATATAAAGCATGATATATTTATATAGAATACATATATATATATATATATATGTATGTATATAAAATTTACAATGACTTAAATACCTTTCATTAAAGGACAGAGCTGTCCTAGTGCAGCAATTGGTCCAGTCTGTGTTATCTGTCCTACTGATAACTCCATGCACAACAGCGGTATTCCACACAAAACTAGTAGTATCAGATAAGCTAGAACGAACGAACCTGTAACGAGAGTAAGAAAATTTGTTAGCACTTTTGTATTATCCAAAATATAAACCGTCTACTTTAAGCCCAATATTTAAATTATATAAGCTACACTAGCCTTGAAAACATAATGCAAATTATGTTTTATGATGTTGAAAATTTAATAGTACATAATCAGTTTTTATCATTTTGTAAGATTATTACTGCAAGTTTTCTTAACTTTAGGAAACTTCTTTAAATTATTATGATGTTTATAAAAATGCTACAATATAGATGGTCCTTGACTTACAATGGTGTTTGGTTCAAACTATTCGATCATAAGTAAAAACACTGGAAGTCAGAAATGCCCAAAATTTATAGATTTCCTATTGCGGAAGGCCCTTTCTCACTTAACATCACCAGCAAGAACTAAATTAATAAAAAAAATAAAGGTTAAGGCAGCAAAATGGGTTAAAGCCCTGTTTTTCTACATTTCCCTCCATAACAGAGAGAGAGAGAACAAGCTGAAAACCTATGGTTATAGAAAATAAGATATTTTATATGAGCACCAGCTCAAGTATATATTGTCTATGAGCAATATATTAATTAAACTACGAAGTATATAGCGCACAGGATATTCCATCTAACCGAATGGGTGCAAACACTTTGGCTTTCCATTAAAGACTAGAGATCAAATTAGAAATTCATTCGTTGGAAAATTTATATAGTAGATCAACGGGTTTTTTGGTTTTTAGTTAATTGCAATTTTCAGGAACATAACCTTGATGTTAAATGAGGATCCACTGTAGTAATTTTAAAGACTAGAGATCAAATTAGAAATTCATTCGTTGGAAAATTTATATAGTAGATCAACAGGTTTTTGGTTTTTAGTTAATTGCAATTTTCAGGAATATAACCTTGATGTTAAATGAGGATCCACTGTAGTAATCGTTATTAGGATACTACACATTATTAAAACAAACATAACTACAAGAAGGATGCTTTTGGTACATCAGTCCACTGCACATACATTGGTACACATGCGAATTGCATTGACCAATCACCAAATTTACCAATGACATTATCATTTTAAATACGAGTGGCTGTAAATCGAACAAGACCTGTATTTTCAATTCAATAATTATTGAGAACAGTCGAAATCTATAAAAACACAAAAGAAATTTAATAAGTTTGGAAAGATAAAACTGCATCAAAGCTGGGTGTGAGAGAGAATTGTTGCTTCTATTTTGTGTTGCCATCTTTTCCAAAATAGAATGAAAAATTACAAGATTATTTATCTATACATATTTAAAAAAAATTTAAATATGCATATCTTTTCAGCTTTGTTACTTTTATTTTGATAAATATATATATATAAACATTTATTACACAGTACTAATCTAGCATGCATACTCTGTGATTTAATTATCACTATTATTTTTATTTATAGAAAAATAAAATAAAAATATGTATCTAATGAACAAATATCAGCACACTGTGTCTGCCGATCACACAGTACTAATCTAGCATGCATACTCTGTGATTTAATTATCACTATTATTTTTATTTATATAAAAATAAAATAAAAAATATGTATCTAATGAACAAATATCAGCACACTGTCTGCCAATCATGTTTGTTCTGGTTGCTGTTCATTTTATTGCACATATTTCATGTTTTAACATTCCTTAAGGTGAGACCTAGATATTTCCTGTTTATATGCAGAACACAAGAGGATAAAAGTCAATGATAATATCTACTAAAGGTATTTTTTTGCTAAATTTGAATTATATGCAAAGTTTTATTCTGAAGTACCAATAAAATCTCTCACAATTTAATACATGTTTAAAGGAAATTTCCATTTTTGCAAGTTTATATAAAATTTTCAAAATAAAAGCATTTTTATTCACTATATATTAAAAATTCATGTAGTATACCTACTGTTTTTTAGTTTTGTTCAAAGAAATAATTAATATACAGTATGTATAACCTTGTTCTTCTGTATATTATTATTAGTTACAAGCAGAAATAGTCGGCTTATAACGAGCAGTAGTGTACAGAATTAAAAAAAAAAGCGCTTTCGGGTGAATGACGATCTTTAGTTTGTTTTCACAATAGGACGATTAAATACATTAGTTACAAGCAGAAATAGTCGGCTTATAACGAGCAGTAGTGTACAGAATTAAAAAAAAGCGCTTTCGGGTTAATGACGATCTTTAGTTTGTTTTCACAATAGGACGATTAAATACATGACAGTAAATTAAAACTGAACTAAAATATATACAATGGAAAAATTAGAAGATACATATATATAACATTCTGCATTGTTTCGTCATCAATGCTATATGTATTATATCGTTATAATTTTTATATTTTCTAATTTTACAATTGTATATACTTTAATTACAACTACTGCACTAAAATATCTTAAAATGATTATCTTGAAAGCCTATAATGTACAAAAGTTAAAAAAACTTTTGTACATTATAGGCTATTATTAGCTGAATATTTATTTGTATAGTTATTTTAAATATTGAATTTTGTTTTTTAGTACTAATCTTTCTCGTTTGACTTCTGCTCGAAAGAAAAACTATGATTTCTGCATTAAATTACGTTTAATATAATAATTACACATTAAACTTTCTCGCTTCCTAAAAATTTCTCTATTTCTAGAAAGGAGCAGCAATTAATTCAATTTTTGCAAATTTATAACAACATATTTTACTAATAAAGATCATACTTTCAAATGAAACATAAATTAATATTTAACGAAATTCTAAAATAATGCTAAGATATTCCCGACATGATGTCAATCACAATAAAGCTTTGGGAAAGGAAGACAACAGAAAAAATGCAACAATAAAGCATAAGCAAAATTAATTAACAACTAGAACTATTATTTTTGATAGTTTAATTAACAACACTTTTTATTTTTATTGTTTTCAAGAGCTGATAGCCATATGTTAATTAAAAGTTTAAGCAACTTATGCTTAAAATTTCATTGTGATAATCATGCTTAATTATGTTTTCTATACGTGATTGTGTGCTCTAAAAGTTTTCAACTGAAGATTGCAAACTAGTAATATTTAATGTAGTTAAAAGTACTATTTTTACTGTTGAATATGACAATAATCAGCATCATAAACATCAAATTTTTCCTCCAGTATTTGTATTGTTTCCAAAATTAAATTTTATATTTACTTAATACTTTAAACTAAAAAATATTTTTATAATTATCTATCGATAATTGCTTCGAACATTTTATTGTATTCGAAGCAATAACTAAAAGTTTTTTCTGTGTGAAAGGATACATTTATATATAAAAAAAAAAAAAAATGTTGTTTTTAATTTAAAAATATATTAAAATAAAAAAAAAAAAAAACTTGTTTTTACATAATAATAAATTAACAAGAGCATAAAAAAAGACTCATAAAACAGTGCATTTCCTTTTATTCACAATTCAAATTACTGGAAACACATCAAGCTAAGTGCACCTAAATGCTTAAATGCTTCCTATTCACCCAATGACACAAATTGTCAGCTACAGGATGTAAAATTAAGAACATACAATGATGGGAAATGGTCTATTATGTAACAGAACTATAAAGTATTAAAAGACAGCTCACGGTTGTTACAAATGTGCCGAACCCGTACGCAGGGACATTATCCATTTGTCACAAATGCTTTGTTAATATGTAATTTATCAGAAAGCAGCAATCTGTATCAATTATTATGATATCAATCCCATTGTCACACCGAATGAATGGGGCATTGCCGACACTGATCAAAACGATTCACGGAATTATAAACTGAAAACTACATTAATAAATAAATAGCCGCATAAGGATAAACTAGAAAACTTTCGAGAATTTGGTTTACAAGTTTTAACTGGTTACTCAACTGAAAGGATTACATAATAAGCAATTAAATAAATTAACAGGCCAGCTTTAAAAATTACAATTCGGAGAGGAAAAAGCTGTATACGATAATTTAATTTTTTTCTACATTCAATGATATCAGAGTACTTTCTAAAAAATAAAGCAATCATTAAGGATGTCACAAAATCTCTACAACAAAGTTCATTCTCTTCACAACAGCTTGTACACACACCTACACCAATATATACATAAAACCCTATCTACACTAGACAGATGATAACCATAAAGTTTTATTATTAATCGTGAAACTGTGAATTGTACATTAAACAAGTTGGCAAAGTAAACACCTGACAAAACACACAAACTTCCCTATATAAACACAATTTCTCCAATAGTCTAGTAGGTCTGTACGGATTTTGATCGGCTTAATTCAGTCTAGGTTTTTAGCAATAAAGTTTACACTTTGATTATCGATTAATGTAAACATTCTATATCAACTACTACTACACAAATATATCTAAGGCAGATTAAATTATAAAATACTTTTCAAAGATAGAGAGGTGAAAGGTCATCTGCCATATCAAAAAATAACTCTTGTTGATAAGTCTACACGACAGTTTACACAAATTTTTTGCATGTTATAAAATAAACAGATAAAGCTTTTACAACTCTCTCAAATGGCTTGTGTGATAGTAATGAAGATTAAATGATGCAACCAAATTAATAGTCTCCATTAGTAAGCACTTAAGTTTCATAACTTTAATTGTAAAAATTCCACTTTGGTTTAATTCTACAGGAAGGGTAAATTTGTCGTCTTGATGACAAGTTTCCTGGTTTTAAAAGCGACGGTTTTGGCAGATCTGCAGTAATATGTGTGTGTGTAAATTAAAACAATTCTGAACAGTGCAAACTAATGAGGAAACTGTCTGCCAAATTAATTTCATGGTCAAGCCAAGGTGTCAAAAAAATAAAAATGGATCTATATTTGTTTGGTATGGTAATTAGATATCGTGAAGATGAGAATGGGTGTTAAATTTTTAAATTCTGTAAGCTAAATATGCAAATATGAAGCATTCAGATTAATAAACAAAAATGTACATTAATCTAAACATTCGGCAAGTGTTTTTTTTATCGGTGATATCATATTAAAGTTTTAAATTGCAGCCCGAAGAAATTCCAACACAAAAATTTTAAAATAAAAAAAATTATCAATGATATTTTGAAATGCATGACATAATTTTTGAAATATGTAAGTGTGTCAGTGTAGAACTGAATTCATTCTATTATCCAATATGCATTGTAATAATGACTTTGCAAAACTTATATGTAGCATCTCGCTTGAAAATAAAAGTTATTGATCCATAATTCATGATGTAATGAATTTACTGTTTGGCAATAGAGCATGGAATTATCCAGAAAATATGCAGCTAGCATATTAAATGTTGAAGTATTTGAATGATTGTCAGAATAGAAATGCGAGTTATACTCACCTCCTCCATTTTTATAACAATAGTAAGGAAATCTCCAGATGCTATTAAGTCCAAGAGTCTGGCAGGCCACACACAGAACGAAATCCACCCTCATACGCCAATTGGAACGCGGCTTGGCCTCGTACATGTATCCCTCCTCCGAAGCATCCTCTTCTTCGTCTTCCGGTGGGGGCCTCCGTGGAATGACTTGAAACTCTCTCATCTCCGGCAGAGACTTTGACATTCTACGGCTGTATAGCCTCTGCAGAGGATGTTCTCGTCCATACACCGAAATGCCACGGGTCAGAAAGGGAGCGGAGTGGACAGTGGCAAAGACGTCCTCTGGCAGCTGGACAGTTTTGAATCTTTCCTCTTCGGGAGGAAGTATAGCATCATCTGGATACTCAAGGGCAAAGGTGGGTCTGGGGGTGACCGGTCCCTCAAAGATACTAGTGAAAGCAGGCTTGGATGGCTTAGATTCTCCACTCTTGCTAGTCTGATGATTATTGTTCTGAATGAGGCCACTCCTGCTTGTGGAATTAGGGAAAGTTAGATTACCAAAGCTCCTGCAGTTTTCCACATAGGTCTTGAACTTCTTTGGGTCTCTAGGCTGTGCCATCACGAATCCAGTAGGTGGAATGCAAGCTAAACGACATTTCCTGGTATCTTCCTCCATAACGGACTTTCTTCAAAACACAGAGTTAATAAAAAAGTGAAATGGATTGTGAAATCAACTCTAGTCCAGCACACCGGATCGACTGACGATCTCGCTCTCGAGAACGAACGAGATTAAATAGATGCTCGCATTGCCATGACAACCCGCTTAAACATCCGACTGAACTCAAATAGGAAATTTCTAACAAATCAATAACTCCGCCCACGTTTCATTTATTAACTTATCCTTAACCGCGTGCAATGTCTGCCGATGGAAAACCAAACGATCACAAAAGACCGAAAGTTGCGGGAATTAACGAAAGATGGCACTGTTCGATTTTTTTTTTTTTTATATAACAGCAACAGTTGGCTAGATTTTAAATTATTTTTTTTTAATGAATAGTAAATATATAAACATTTTTTAAGATTAAAAATAATTTTAAAAGCCTTTAATAACGTTGACTAAAAAGTTTTTAAATTATCCAAACCTTTAAAAGCGCTCCAAATTTTGATTTTTAATACACAATTCGAATACAAGATGGCGGGACTTGTATAATGCATTGGTTTATTGTCGAAATTAATAGATAATTATCAATTAAAAATGCTATTTATGCAAGTTCTACTTATTTAATAAAGAAAATGATGAAATTATACAATTCATAACCAGCGACAAATAGAATTGCATAAACACGAGAAGAAATTCCGATAATAATAATAATAATAAATTTACAACAATGCCATCTATTAATCGCTTTAGTTACTAAAATTAATCTTTTGTGCAATTCTTTTATTCAATCATAAAGATGATTACGCCCAATCGATTTTAATTATAACGAATCTTTTATATAGCACTATATACGACGATTATCTTAATAATAACATCGTAACTTCAATTTTTTCTTTAATCATTTTTATACTGCCCACTAGATGGCGAAATTAAATTAGGTCCAATTGAATACACTAGATGGCACTTAAGAAAAATCGAGTTAGTGTCTAAAGTTGGCGATAGATGGCAATGCGAAAATTATTATTTTTTTTTATTAATAATGTTGGCTGATATTTATTAATTAATACGTTTTAATTTTTATTAATGCGATTATTATAATTTGGAAGTTATATTCATGATGCCTTGCAGTAGTAGTTTCGTCAAATTAATAATCCTTTTGATTTCTAGTAATATATTTGGGACAATCAACGATCTAAAAATACGTGCTGGATGGCCAGGGACAGCAAAAGCGTAGCCGCCGAAGTGGACGTATCACGTGGTATAACACTCGATACTGGTGTACTACTATTTTTTATTAATTAGAAATTACCCGCTCGTATAAATGAGCGGAAATATAATCTTGTGATTTAATCTTATAATAATGTACAGTATATAACAACGAAATACACCTCCGAACTCGTTTAGGGAAAATTATTTGTTGTTAATAATTTACAAATTAAAGAATGAAATTGTAGTTCTTCTAAAAAGACAAAGTCCGCAGATGGCGCTGTAACGTAATGGATGAGATTTTACGATTCAGGCTGGATTAACACTGGCCTTGCGACTGCGATCTCGATTACAACTGCGATCGTTGCTATAGAAACAATCCCATCAGACCTCGCTTCACGACTTTTTACTGCGACTACGACAATATTCAACTTGCTGAATATTGTCGTGGTCGCAGTGGCTACGTCATTACGATAGCCAATAGAAAGGAGGAATTTGGCCATCTATTACGAGCTGTATGTTACATCAGCTCTTATTGGCTGTTGTTTATGCAATTGCTATTGGTTGATTCGAAAAATCGTGAAGCCGGTCGTGATCAATATGCATGTTCTATCGCAAGTTGTCAGTCGTGATCATAGTCGTAGACGTGCTCTCAGACCAGTGTGAATCCAGCCTCATTCAGAGAATCGTAAAATCGCATCCATTACGTTACAGTGCCATCTGTGAATTCTGTCTTTTTAGAGGAACTACAATTTCAATTTAATTTTTATTCTTTAATTTGTAAATTATTAATAACAACAAATAATTTTGGCTGTCGCAGACATCCGAAAATTAGACTTTTCTAACGATACCATATTTATAAAAATCGGTACAGTGGTTCGACTGAAAATGGGACATACAGCCATGTTTCACTATTAATATATACTAGAAATTATCCGCTCATTATAATCTTGTTATTTAATCTAATAATATTGTATATAACGACAAAAACACCTCCGACATCGTGCTATCGCAAGTTGTCAGTCTTGATCATAGTCGTAGACGTGCTCTCAGACCAGTGTGAATCCAGCCTCATTCAGAGAATCGTAAAATCGCATCCATTACGTTACAACGCCATCTGCGAATTCTGTCTTTTTAGAGGAACTACAATTTCAATTTAATTTTTATTCTTTAATTTATAAATTATTAACAACAACAAATAATTTTGGCTGTCGCAGACATCCGAAAATTAGACTTTTCTAAATATACCCTATTTATAGAAATCGGTACAGTAGTTAAACCGAAAAAAGGACATCCAGCCACGTTTGACTATTAATAATATAATAATGATATGATTATTAGAATCTGGTCATCACATTTATTAACATCTAGTGGCCAGATGTATCCCATTTATTGCTATATTGTTGAATTTACGTTCGTGTCCGCCATGTTGTTGGGGAACGGCTTCGTTTTTCTAACATTGAGGAGTTTTCATTACGGTTGAAAACAAAGAAACCTATATACCATTCATTGTATGAGTCTATTGTTGTGAACCCACATTTGCTATTTAGCCAATAAGCTTTGGGAATTATTCAGTTTAAAACAGAATAAATCTCAAATTTTCATCTTCAAACTGACTCAAGAACACATTGCAATTTAAGTGTCTTTATCAAAAAAGGCATATGTGTATAAGTAATTATGTTTCTAAGTAGAAATAAACTTATTATGCCCAATCATTAATGTAACTATTGTGTACATAAAAAATGAGCCATGCAAAAACTTTAACACACCTAATTTATGGCAATCTGAAACACTATAAATAGAATAACTATTAAAAATGCAACCAAAAACAATCATATATTTTGGAAGCTGCCCTCTACAGACATCCAGTTCTTTTAGAATGTACTGTATATTCAGTATAAAATAATCTATGGGTCCTATACCACTTATATATTGCTAAATATGGAAACAACTACAAAACATTAATTGAAACTTGTTTGACAAAATATCCAAGGACTACTTAAAAGGTATCCACCAGCAATATCTTGCTTGCAGGTCACAGGTTGCCTATGGCAACCTGTGACCTGCAAGCAAGATATTGGATGTGGATACCTTTTAAGTAGACAATCAAAAACACATTAATCAAACAATTGGTTTTAGTGATAAAGAAGGAAAGCAAATATCAATTTCGTACAGTAAAGAATAACAATCAGGGCTGCCAAGAGAAATTTTTGGGACCGTGACAAGTCTGTGGTCCGGGCCAAACTTAAAAAAATGAATTTGATTTAATAAAAAGCCATATAAAACATTAAGTATTTATTTAAAAAAAAAGGCAAACAATAAATTCAAAATTCCAAACATTACATACTGTTATATATATGAAAAAGTTTATTTTGGTACGACTGCTTTAGATGCTCTGTCTGCAATCTGTGAACTATTGGACACCGTTGTGTCACTTCAGATCTCACGGTTGGGCCTTCCATACATTACATACTGTTATATATATGAAAAAGTTTATTTTGGTACGACTGCTTTAGGTGCTCTGTCTGCAACCTGTGAACTATTGGACACCGTTATGTGTCACTTCAGATCTGACGGTTGGGCTCTTTTCAATGCCGGCCCGTGACAAAAGTCACGGATGTCACCCCCTCTTGGCGGCCCTGATAACAATTATAGAAAAATATGCCAAATTACAATTTGAAAGGTGCCATATATATTTATTGTATATTTATCTATGAACATTATATAAATAATTCTTGTTTTATATAGTAATTTTAACAACATATTTAAATGAGTTTTAACAGGATTAATATTAAACAAAAAATTTAAAATCTGCACAAAAAAATTAAGAAAAATTAACAAAGTGAATATTATAAACTAAGAAGTATGCACTATTAACATTCGAAATATGTTGCTCCATTTTTAAAAACATCAAAAAGTGGTGCAAAGAGCAGGATAATACAGAAATAAAAATATTTGATTTTTCTTTTTTACTTAAAATAATTTTATTGAAGTGCTTTGACCTCTGGGTCCTCTTTGGCAATCATTACAAAGCAATATAAGCATTAATATTGCTTTGTAATGATTGCCGGAGAGGACCTAGAGGTCGAAAGCACTTCAATAAAATTATTTTAAATTAAAAAGAAAAATCTCTTAAGTTTTTATTTCTGTAAGAAGCAACCTTGAAACAAATATTTTAATTATAAAAATCTGCTAATACCAAATTTTTATATACTAAATATATATAGAAATTATTTAAACAAAAAAATGATTCACCTAAGTACTATGCACAAATTATTAAATTAGAAGTTGACAACAGTAAAAATATATTACTATATGCAATAGCACTTTGTATCATTCCCAGTACTGCTATTTAATTCTATAAATTATAAAGCATTTTATAAACTATTTTTCTTGACAAAAAAATTATAAAAATATTAATGCATAAGAAATGCAAGAAATCCACAAAAACTTTAAGCAGGAAAAATACATAATTTATCATTAGATATTTAGTACATACACTGATACACTACCATCAAAAATCCAACCTCGGGATCTGAGGATTGCTGGATTTTCAAAAATTCCGGCTTTTTATATATATACATCATCAGAAAAGGATTACTTGTACAATGCTATAAAGAAATAAAATTAAACACTAAATGAAAAGCAAATGAAATTTTATGTTCAATAACTAAATAAAGGACTAGTTCTACAGAATTTTAATTTGCTACTGTACACTCGAAAAAAAAGTTAAAAGATTTTATATAATGTCAATAAGCAAACAAAGCCAAAATGTTAAAAAAAATTTCCAACGCCAACCATATCTAAAAAAGTTAAAAGATTTTATATAATGTCAATAAGCAAACAAAGCCAAAATGTTAAAAAAATTTCCAACGCCAACCATATCTAAAAAAAAAAACCAAAAAGAGCTCATTTGGCGTCAAAAAAGCCAATCTGGCAACCCTAATGGCAAGCATGACCAAACATCTGATTCTGGAATACAGGGCCGTCAAAACATAAATAGCGAATCCAGAAAACAATGGTGCACCAAAGCAATAAATTTAAAAATGCATTCCGACATTCATACCAGAAAACTGATTACCGGATTTTTGACTGTCAACTGTAAAAACGTGATAACATTTTTGATCGTTTTCTTTTTTTGATATGGCTTCCTCAGCCACATTTGAGAGAAACGGCTGAGGAAGTTACCTCAATGTTGTTGTTAGTATATGTACTAAATATCTAATAATAAATTCTGTATTTTTCCTTCTTAAAGTGCTTGTGGATTCCTTGTATTTCTTATAGGCAGCAAAATTTGACAGTTTACGATTGTATAAGAAATATTTAATATAAAATATAATCATCATCAATATTTTAATCCTGAAATGAAATCTGTAGTTTTATACACAAAAATTGAACTAATTTTGTTAGAATAAAGATAATTAATATGGTATCCATATTCAATGTGTTAAACTGTTTTAAAGTAACTGAATGCAATTTTTCAAAAATTGAAAATATTTATAGCATTTTTATATAGTGGTATTCAATTAGTTCCTTTAAAGAATAGCCTGGTTTTTATTTTTATTTTATAAATTTATAACAATATAAGTTGATTAAATATCAATAATTACCTCAAATATAATTTCCAGTTCGTTTCAAGACAGGAATGATCATTCAGTTTTTGTAATAAGAATTTTTCGAGAGAGAATAAAAGCTTCAATTGTTCTTTGATGAATTTGAATAACTGATAGTGTTATGACTAATCCGTAAATTTCTTGTTGCTAGAATAATTAATAAGCTAGGAAGATAACTTTAAATTTGCATAAATTGTTACTTAATTAATATCTTAGCAATCATAAAACCATAAACACAAAAGTTAATAATACTTGTACGACTTCTGTAGATTTAAAATGTTTTATTTGCTTTGCAAATAATTAGGATTGTCTACTTCTTAAATAAAACTGTTGCTGTATATAATAATCCTGTAAAAGTAAAGAAGTTTGAGAGGTCATCCTGTCATTCAGAAAATGACCCACTTAAAAACCAGCTTTCCGTATTAAATTACGAGAATCTTAATTCCTACTGGTTTCTGCTTATTACAGAAATAGCAAATGCTTGTTGATTGATAACATAAATACTACTTTTTAAAAAAAACATTATTAAAAACATTAAACTTTTTATAACCATAAATTATAAATACAAAAATTGATTTTGTCTTTAAATTTAAAAACTGCTTACTAAAATAATATTTAACAATTGCAAAATACAACTTTTACGATTAAACTTTACATTAAATTAAAAAAAAAATGTATCACAGCTGAAACGAAAACTATTTGATCCTTATATACACAATTGTCGATTTGACGACTTATGGCCATTCTTTGGAATCGGATCTGAAAATAAAGTTATAAAAACATATGACTTTTTGAATGAATTTATATTGTTTTATATATTGTAATATTTTCTTACATTAATTCATCTTTTGTTAATGTCTTATTGGCGTACAAAAGTGAAGCAAACTTTGCTGCAATTGGATCATTATTCATTGTCGCTACTGCTACAACTTTATCATTTCTGTGAATAAGAATTTTCATGTCAAAAAAATAACTTTTATTCGGATTAATTATGAATACTTTACCTTAAGTAATAAGCTACAAACTGCAATTTATCTGGGTCACCACGGAGGATTATCTCTTCAAATTTTCCTCCATATCCTGAAAGTTATATAATTATAAACAACTGGAAAATAGAAACATTTCAGATTTTATAAAATCATTTACCAGCATATCTAACACTCTTTCCAAATAACATGGACCAAAAGAAAGGAACTGTCAATAGTTTTTCATTTTTATTTAGCATATTTAAAGCAGCACATCTTCCTGAAAAAAAAAAAAAAAAAAAAAAAAAAAAATTTAATTACTTCCTTACAAATCAAGCATAACAATTGCTAACAATTAACTCACCGTGTGCCATAGCTAATTGCCAATGTCCAATATTTACCCTCATATCCATGATGGATAGAGGAAATTCGACAATATCTCCACCGGCAAACACACCATCTACATTTGTCTTCATATACTAATTACAAAACTTTAATTGCAGCAAATATAAAGCATTTTAAAAATTTTATATAGATTGTTCTCTTACCTCATCAACTTCGATTTGATTGAGAGCATTTAACTTAATGCTCGTATTCTGAAGAAAATCTGTTGATGGCAAAACACCTGCAAAACAATATTTATCAATATTTGGACACAAAATATCTTACATATAACTAATAACAACTTCACCTATTCCTATCACACACACATCGGCAGAGACATGTTCTCCAGTTTTTAAAATCACTTCAGTTAGGATTCCTTTATTTCCTACAAATTCTACTACACTGTTTTCATTGAAAAATTGTATCTGATGTTCTTCTAGCAACTGAAAGTAAAAATATATTTTGTAATTCTGTTATCATTACATAGAAATTATTTGTAAATACATGATCACCTTTTGAAGACCCTTTCCAACTTCTTCACCTAAAACATTTTGAAACGGAACATTGGAATTTCCTATAACAGATACGGAGTTTGCTTTGTCGGCCAAAAATGCTGCAACTTCCATTCCTGTAGAAAAGTTTTTTCTTTCATTTATTAAATTTTAATTTAATAATTTTAATTATGAATTTCTTAGCCTACCAATAAATGAAGTTCCTATAATTACTACATTTTTTTTTCTGCTTTTCTCTGCAATTATATTAGCATCGTCAACAGAACGGAGATAATGAATGTTTTTTAAAGTTGCACCATCTAATGTTCTTGGCCTGAAATGATATTTTAATATTGAATTTCATTATTATAAAGGGATGAAAAACATCTTAAACTTTAAAATACGGAATATCACCTTCCACCAGTTGAAATCATAACTGAATCATATTGAATGCTTGTACCATCGCTACAAGTCAACAATTTTTTATTTGTATCTATAGAAGTTACCTGAAATCACAAATAGTTTCAGAAAGTATATAAATAAATTAGAAACAAAATATGAACAAATTATACCTCGCGATTCAACCACAGTTCTATGTCAGCTGACTGATAGTAATCAAGAGATCTTAATGCCAAACTTTCTGCTGTAGCTGACAATGCCTGGAATATATAATATTCTTGTTAATGAAAATTTAAGTAGGCTAAATAAGTATGTCATAAAGTTGATAATATTTACTTTACTCAATTTCGGCCTATCATAAGGACGACTAGATTCTTTTGATATAAGAATCAGACGACCAGTAAAGCCTTCTTGTCTCAGAGTTTCAACACATGTTTGTCCAGCACCCCCTATAAAATATGATATGAATAAAATTTGTAAAGATTAAACTGAAAAACCTTGAACGGAAAATTTTCTATCATTACAAAATTATTATTTCAATCTAATTCTGATTTTATTGAATATGACAGCTTAATGTCTTGTGCTTAAAAATGGAGAAATAAAAACTTGTGTATGAAACTATTGCACAAGTTTTTATTTTACAAAATATTGAGGATTATTTATAGTCACCATTGGAAGAATTCTGAGTTATCATTTTTTTTTAGAAAGTATGTTTTGCTATTTAATTTTTTTTATGATAAAATAATTATGTTCTACATATATTAATCTTTTTCCATAATTATTTTTCCAAATTTAAGACAGATATCAATAATTTCCAAAAAATTAATGATAAAAATATATTTATGTCATATTCTGTTTAATGTATGTCACTGATTTTTTAATAATGATTTAAAATAACAGCATAAATGAACCATTTAATTACTCACACTTTTACAATTAAGTAAATGGACTATTTAGCTTGTCACATTATATTGCAATTATAATAATTTAACCTAACAGCTTAAAAACAATAATCTTCAATACTTACCACCACCGACTACAATGAAAGTCCGTTTATCTTCAACAGTTCGTTTTGATGTTGATTTAACTCGTTTACTTTTTTCCATTTCTTGACTAGTAGTGCATATTTTAACATCTCCATTTTCCACTCGAACCTATATGATATATTTTAAGATTAGAATAAAAATCTAGTGTTTCATAACAAACACAAACAAATTGCACCAAAATATATGTATCACCTTATAACATGGTAAACTGTCAAGTCCAGGGAAATCTTCTATGTCTCCGGTCTTGCTATTAAAACAGGCTCCATGCCATGGACATCTAATTCTACCATTACTCAATACTCCTAAGATGAAAAAATTTTTTTTTTATCTATTTACTGAATTTAACAAAATAATTCTTAAATTAATCATTACCTTTAATTAGAGGAGCATTATAATGACTGCATTTAGTACCAAGAGCAGAGAAAGTTCCATTCTCTTTCACAAGTAGGACATTTCCTTGTTGACCCAATTCATAAACTTTCATTCTGTGTATAAATATATATATATTTAAATCAAATAATAATAACTTAAATATAAAATTTTACTTTAATTCTAAGATTTATTTATTTATTTGAAAGTTACTTACTCTCCATTTTCCAATTCATTTTCTTTACATACAGTGACTTCAATTGCATCATCTCTTATGCTTGAATCGGGCTTACTTGAATACACACCTTCTACAAAATATAGAAAAATAAAATTTTCAAACAATAATTAGTACATTTAATAAACTCACCATTTAATTCGCCTCCTCTTTTTTTAGATGCTGAAGTACCCATAATTTAATTTCCAAGCTGCAATTAAAAATAAACATACTCAACAATTTATTTATAAAAATTTTATAGGAAAATATTAAGAACTGAATTAAATTCTTTTTTATATTTTATAAATATTTTTTATTATTTTTAATATATTTTATATATAATATATATAATTATATAATATTTTTATAAATATCAAAAATTATAAATATAAATTAATTTTATTCAAAAATTATAAATTTTCAAGGTTATTAATAATTTTAGCACATCATATATTTATATATGAAATCAAGCAGTACAGGTATTCCTCACTTAATGACAGAGTTCCATTCCCACGACTTGGTCGGTAAGCAAGTAACTTGTTCGTATATATTTAGAAAATATTGGAAACAAATTTCAAACTTAAAAATTTATATCTTAATTATCCACAAAGTATTTTTCTTCATCAGATTTTTAGAACTATGAGTGTGAAGAATTATAGGTGAAAACCAAATCTTTCTTCCGTTAAAAGAAAGTTGTAAGTTCGGATGCAAATTCGAGCAGTCGTTAAACAGATAAGTTATTAAGTGAGGAGTATCTGTATAGAGAAACAGATTTTACATAAATATATATTTTAAATTTGAATTAATAACTATAAAATTATAATAGAAATAGTGATGAATTAGCAAAACAATCTATTATTTTAACGGCTTTAGAATATTTTTAACTAATATTTTGAATGTTTAATTCAATTGGCAGATTAGATAAAGAAAATTTTCAAGTAGATAAAAGTTATCTGAATGAGCTTTAAACAAATCTACAATTTATATATTACACTGTTGATATTATTAAAAAAGAAAGATAAAAAGTTAGATAATTCAGATTACATTTTCATAAATTTTTTACTAATTCTTTAAATTGCCACTACACTAATCAATATATATGGTATGCCAAGCACTAATTCTCTCATATTACAAGAATCATTACAGCAGAAATTCGATTCTGTACAATCTTCCATTTTAAGCTAATTATAATACTCTGATATTTTTATATTTTCAAAAACATTATCTATAGAATACGGGATGTGAATTTAACTATCAAATCAAATTAATAAAACAGAGAACAGTTTGAAAATAACAAATATAGGCCAAATATGTTGTTCTACTTTCTTCTATTTTGTAAACACTTGTGAAAAGTTAATCATTCAATCAATACTGACAATATTTGGTATATGAATTAATTGTATTTTATATTGCATAAGGACTTCTAAAAATGTTGATATAATTAGTCCAAAATAAAAAACACCTTTAAATGATGTGTATAATTAGATATCATTTCTTAGAAGCAGAAAAATAAATGATATATGATATATAAAACATAAGCCAAATACCGAGTATTAGAATTTAAAAACAAATACTCTGACGACAATTTAAGATGAAAATAAATAAAATAATAATGTTAACCATATGCTAATCGTAAGTTGTAATTAACATCTTATTTTCTCACTACTCGGCTTATATTTTTTTCACATAAGATGTTTCCGGATTAGATAATGCATTTTCTTGTCGTCCGAAAGTGCTATATTTAATAAATGTGTTGAGATTGTTTGTGAGCGTATTACTTTCCCTACTCGGTGAGCTGAGACTTTTGTATTTTAGAAATGGAGCAGTGTAATAGTGTGGTAGATATTCTTGTCGTCTTCTTTATTAGAAATAGTTCTGTGGGTTGGAGGTATAGAGCACTATGTCCATATTTGGCCAAAATGAGATTATTGGCACAATCGTATGGGTTTCTCGTCCTCTACCCACAGGTATACAGCACTATGTCCTACATCAATAATTGGTGGAGTTACGGTGCTTTTAAGTAACACCAAGTCCATAAGGGAGAACAACATAAAACACCTTCAAACTGCTCTCCTGTAAAATGTAGTATACCTCCGACCCACAGAGTTATAAAACAAAAACATTAAATTCTACAATTAAAATACGTTACACAAGCAAAATCACAAATATAAACAGCATGCTTTATGCAAACATGTATTAAAACAAAATCAAAATTTTTATTATTCAAAATTTCCTTGTGGAATATTATGTACATATATAAAAAATGATCTAATCTCATCTTCCTCTAAACAAGTTTATAATTCCATTATTACATAATGATTATTGCCTAACAAGTAAAGAGTGTTGAAACTAATAAATGTAACACAATAATCATATTTTTTAAGTGTAAATTAATTTGAATAATAACTGTGATGATTATAAACTGAGCCACTATTTTTTGTTCATACATTTAAGTTTACGAAAGTAAAAATATCATTTTTCTCTTCAGATTTTGAAAATCATTTATAAGACAAAATTTTCTAGGAAATAGGAACAAGCATGACACCACAACAGTACTGCAGTTAACATTTCAGACTTCTTCGAACGAAGAAAACGATTCACATAAGTGCATTAAATAAAGTGGAGATGGTAATTCTACAGTTTAAAACAAGCAAAATTTATTAGCATGTGTAATATTTTCCTAACAAATCACAATGCATTTATTTTATCAACATAAAGCATGACCTGAAAGGAAACCAGTTAAAAAAGAATTAATATTAGCAACAAAATTTGGAGGAGTGGTTGTCTCAAGGATAACAAGATTCCATTTTTAATATATCCTAATTTTTTTTTCTAGGAAATAAAACTTTTGATTACAAAAGCAAAACCACAATTTTATTTTTACAGTATTTATTTTAAATTGGTTATAAAAAATAAAAACTAAATAAAATTTTATATTCACTCCATCATCTTTTGATAGTTAAACGTGGAATAAATAATAATAAATTAAATGATACCAAGAATAACCCGAAAGTATGAAAGATAGTAACAGGTGAACTGAATGTTTTCATCTTTTAAAATCTCAAAAATTAACTATAATTAAATAAAAGGAGATAGAGTGTCAAGTATGTTTGATTAAACACAATTATATTCTACATATTCTACGTTAAAGCTATTTACAACTCGATGTAAGAAATTCTCAAAACATCAACAAACCTGTTTGATTCAATCTGGACAAGTGACAAGCCCACCTGCATTATATATCATCCTAATGGAACCTATCATGAATGGACGTTCATCATCCCAATTGAACCTAATCTGATTATGTTTTTTTTCTGTTGAGTACTGTAATCAAGGCTGCTACTCTACTCACTTGTTGTCTGATTATGAATGTATTTGTGTTATGGATATGCATATGTAGCATTAAATAAACATAATAAAATCTAATAAGGCATAGCTTCGATCCTTTTCTTTGAATAAATTTATAGCGATAGCTACAACAAACGCAATGCTGTTATAAAAAAAAGCATTCTCTAATAGCAAACGAACAAAATCAGCATTCAAATTAAGTGATAATTAAATATTTTGCTCACTTAGTAATATTTTCAAATGCACAGATTAACATATCTTAGCATGCCCAAAATGTTTATCTAAAACAACTGCAAGCCCAATGTGTGAATAAAGTTTTTCGATCTTGTAAAATCCGGAAGGGTTTAAGATCGTGACGCACTGAGCGCGACGCGAAGCGAAGCACAAGAAAGCAACTTCGCGCGGTTACACGCGTACAGTGTATCTTGGACTAGCTTTTCCCGTGAAGGCGGATTCCCACTTGAGCTGCGCCACCGCGGGCTGATGAGTCACAAACGCTGATATGCCCGGTATTCGTTCCCATTCAATGATTCAATTAACCGTTTTCGGTAAACAATTGACGACATCAGCCAATAGTCGGTAAGAATAGGAACCGTCAACCACCAATCACCGCCATTGTATAATTCGTTTAATACTAAACACTTCTCTGATTGGCTAGTATCTGCAACTGGTCGCTGTATAGACGCAGACGTTGGGAGCTAGCAACGTCTACGTTTCTAACAAACGGCCGCAAGGTCAAGTTCCTTTGCTATGGAAACGAGCTCCTTTCTGCGTTTGCTGCAGACTTCACTTCAAGTAGGAATCCGCCTTGAGGCTGCTCGAGTTAACTCGCGTAGCCGCGCGAACAATACGGTGCGGCAAGACGCGAAGGAAGCAATTAACCAATAGAAACGAATGTTTTATATATTTGGAAAATGGCGAAAATTCAGAAACGAGTTTAATGCTATCCTATGGGAGTTTCGTATCCATTTTACCTAATCCTTGGATAAAACAATTACAGTTTTTATAACATTAAACAATTATTTTTCATTTAAATAATCAGTCACTAATTTAATAAACAATCTGTTCTCGGTGTTCTAAATAATTTAGGATAGATTTTTTAGTAGTTAAAATGTATAGATATTTTAAAAATACAAATAAGCATATTTAATAGTTTTGACTGAACCGAAAATGACGTCACAAAACATTTACGCGTTATCCTCTACAAGTCTGTAAATTTTGGAACATTCTTTTTGAATCACCCTGTATATATTTTTAAAAAGTATGTTTAAGGGGCGGCAATTTGTCTTTTTGTCCAGGGGGACAAAAATGCTAAGCGGGTGCTGCCGCCCGTGAAATGTATTTGTAGCAGCTACTTTAGAATACATTATGAAAGCCAACAACTATGATGGATCATCCATAAGGTTGAAGGATAGGGTTCCAGGACGGAAATTGAATCCGAATTCAGGTGCTCAAACATTGCTTCATCACTTTCATCAGGTTAAGTTAATTTTAGTTAATCCATCTATATCTCATAGTTTATCTGGAGGATCCACTTTTAGAACATCACAGATTGGCTAATACCAATGCTGAAGGATGGAATTCAATAAGCCAGATCCGAACATTTGAAAATATTGGAGAGTGGGAATTGCACCCGGATTCTCCAACGTATAAGCACAGCACACTTCCATCCCGGCCATTCGGCCGATTCGTTTCTTATTAGTATTGTATCTGACAAATATGGAACACGGAAAAAACTCTGACAATAGCATATTTTAAATATCTGCTGCATTTAATTCTCTACAAATTTTTATTAAAGCGAATATAATAATTTAAAAAACTTACCACCAAAGAAACGTTCTTTTTCTAAAGCATTTTTCATTAAACTGCGACAGGAATTGGTATTCGGTGCATAAAGGAAAGGATCCATAGGAGAAAAATGCGACTCTGATAAATTGTAAGGATCATAAAACGTACTGTTTCTCTTCTTAATCTTTGAAGAAAGAATACTACCAACATAATCGTCTTCTTTTATGTAATTAGTAATCGAATAATACGCAAAATAGGAAGAAATAGCGATGGGAAATATCAATTCAATAAAAGTCAAAATAAAATGTCTTCGATGAAGACGCGAATTTTTCCAAAGTAAAACCAATAAAGGCCGGCACACGCCCATTGTTTAGGCAAAAAAAATGATATAAAAATTACTAATGTTGATAATAAAGAATTCGATTATGTCAAGTAATGAACAAACAGCGTGACAGATTAAAACCAGAATTTGCGAAACAGCATGAGTTTTATATGCACGACACATTTACTTAATGTTTATATATAGATCTGATCAAATTTAGTCTATAAATGATATCATTTTGAACATCTGATCCGTTCGAATCTCCAAAGTTTTCGGATATATGAGGCTTTATTATTGTATTAAGGAATGTGAAATATTGTCTAATTGTAGTTCTGCACTTATAATTTCTGTAAATACAGTATTTGTAAATACACATCCTTATGTTGCACTGTACGCAAAATATTAAATTACATCCTACTGTAATAATAGATAGTATGAAATATTAATGACAAAAATATAAATAAAGTACAAAATATTTTCAACTGGTTTAAATATTTTTTTTGTTTAATGTAATGTTGCTTTATTATATGGTTTCAATTCTATCAAAATTGTTATATGGAAAATTTCAGATGTGCGAATTTTTCAAAAACGAGAAGTGGAAATTTAAAATTTTATTGTAATTTTAGATGACTAATATGATTAATTGCAATTATTATTAAATTTGAAAAGTAGCACAGAAATTTTTTTTTTTTGTTTAATTTTGAATTAATATGATGATATCAGCTGAATACAAAAACGAAGATTTAATAGTAATAATGTAGTTACCACTAACTTGTAAGTCGAAAATACTGCTGCGTGGAAGCTCTCTAGTTTCCTCTTTTGAAAATCCAGAATTAGTTCCTAGGTTCTACTTTATTAGTTTTATGTCGCTTTCAGCCAAATAATGTCTAAGTGGCAGAACAATTCTTAAGTCCATTACAATCTTCCCACATCTGTGATAAAGTCGGCTGACAAATGAACAGAAACTGCAGCGCGTGCCTGGAATCCCTTGAAAAATCTGGAGGGATCCGAAATCAATTCTCTATCATCTATATTAAGTGGCTATAATAAATTTCTTATAATATACAATCGGGGAAAAAATAGAAGGAGCATTGATTAGAGGCCTGTCCAAGAATCTAAAGAATGAAAATCGATCCATTTATCACTCGGTTGGCCTATTATATACTCTTAAATAAGTAGCAAATGGGTTAATATATTTATAAGCAAAAAATATTTGAACATTAGTATTCTTTGTTCAATACTCTCATGTGAACAATACTATCCCAAACCTTCAGATATCTCAGGCTGGGATCGATCTGTTGATACCCATCTATCATCTAATGACCAATATCACCATGGACGGATTTTAAAATGGATCTAGGACTGTGTCTTTCCAGGTGAATAATGCATTATTTGTTGAATTAAATTGGATAGCTTGATTGGTTGATTATGTTTATAAACTGCCCAAGCAATATGAGCTACTTTATAGCCCATCACGTGCAAACCAACATCATAAGTAGGTATTTTTGTTTTATGCTGTTTTTTAATTCGAGATAGCTAAGGCGAAACATTACAATTCCCCAAAAGACTACTTTCATTTGCTATTTTAAAAAAAATTCTATTTAAAAATAGAGCTGAGGAGCCAGACCCAATGTTTCCTCCTGAAAAATTCCGGTTGTAACATCTGAAGCTAAACCCATATCTTTTATATAATAAGCTACCGCTTTACTACGCGGCCATCTCGATGGGCTCAATCAGAAAGCTACAATTTAAAGCATTTTCACTACTGGGCTCGTCCCAGCTCAGAAAATCTGAAGATTAGATTAGGTTAGTTAGATTAAGCCGCCATATCCTCATGGGATATTCTGTACATGGCGGCGGCCACTTATAGAACCTATCATAGGCTGGCCAGCACCTATGATGGGTTCAACCGGATGGTTGAAGGATGGGGTTCAACGGACCAGGCCCGGATCCCTCCTGAAAAACTGGAGGTATGGGACCCGGATCCTCCAGGGTGGTAAACCAAAAAATCTGATGGGATCCAGTTCTTAATCGATTGCTTTATCATGTGGCAATGAAAATATTTTATGCTTAGAAAGGAGGTTTTATGCTGCTTTCCTTTTTTTATTAACAGATATTTTCCAATCTGTTAACTACTAACTGATAAGTTGTGTTGGACGAAACATGTTTTGCCATGAGGTTGCTTATCCATAGAGGAATAAGCTAGAGGAGGGGTTCGATAGCCTAAAATGGACCCCACACATCTTCCAAAGGATAAAATCTTGAATAAAATCCGGTCTTCTGATGGAAAGCTGAAGCGTTTTCTTTAGACGGACCCCATGGATTTATCATGGGGTCCGCACTCCATGATAAATATTTTCAAGGGGTGGGACCGAGACTCGAACCCGGGTTCTCCAGAGTGGAAAGCGAAGCGTTTCCTCGCGGCCAATCCAACCTACAGTCCGTGGTTTGAACTGACCCCGTCCCTTAATAATCTCCGATTGGAAAGAGGCGTAAAATAAGCAAAAAATATGGGAATGATTAACCCTATTGTCGGGAGGATGATTGGGTAGTAAAGCGTTTGCTTACAACCTAAAAATTCAATTCCTATGTCCAATATGTCCAGAATTTTCAGGTGAGAACAGGCTTTCGATTATTGATCCTATTCTCCAATGGGGCCGGATTGGTCGCGCAGACCTAGAAGATCCTGGTTCGAGTCTCAGATCCCACTCCTTGGAAATATTCCTCGACATCCAGGCCCGGTCGTCGATCCCCGCTCAACTTGGCTAATCCTTCCGCAGAAATGGACAGCCTGCAGAAATGCTTGTTTCGCTTAGTCACTTAGTTCTCTAAATAGAAAACGGACTCATCTGTTGACAAAAAAATCCCGTAGCTGAGTTACCAAGATTGAAAAGAGCAAAGAACCTTCCTCTCCTCCTATATCGTATCCCTACATATGGGAGTGAGCTGTTTCCTTATATTTATGTTATGAAAGGAGTTTTAAAAATCCTGAAGATGAATCTTAAATGAACTATCAGTTTTTATTTTTCAGTTGATTTCTTTATAAAGTCGCAACGAGATAAATTTAATTCATTTTTAATCCATATTCGTTTTATACATGAGAGAGAAACTTTTAACGTTGACAGTTCATGAAATTAACTTTCAATATATTTCTTCTATAGTAATCTTTATCGAAATTAGTTTAATGTAGTTCAGCTGCCATATCGCACAAGATATATACAGTCAAACCCCAATAAGACGCCACCATCCGTTCGGCGACGATTTTGGCGGGTAATCGGGGTTGGCGGTTTATCGAAAACACGTATAGTATAAAAATGAAAATGAACTCCGAATTTATTAAATTTAATAAAATACAGTACATTTATATTTATCATTCAAACTTAACATTTCTAAAAAAACTGTATATTTTGCAGTATAGCATATGTACTGTACTATGGTATGTACATTAGTGAAAGTACCTCACCAGTGATCCCACCAATCATGGCTTCACTTTTAAACGAGCCATCCATCCCTTTAAAATCTATGGTGTGTTGACATCGGTTTACACGTACATTAGTGAAAGTACCTCACCAGTGATCCCACCAATCATGGCTTCACTTTTAAACAAGTGAGCCATCCATCCCTTTAAAATCTATGGTATGTTGACATCGGTTTACATCATTTTCTAATGTCGCAGAAAAAGTAATTCCTGCTAGATAAGATTTTTAAAGTTAGAGAGAGTAACAAATTATCATCGTCAAACAGAAACAACGACGTTAAACAGAAACAAGCTGATGTGAGTTTATTTCTGACGTTAAAAGAGGTTAATCACTGATGACTTACTGTTGAGGTTTGGAACGCACCCAAATATTTTTTAAAATTTAAAAATTTCGAACACAATATTAATAACAATATATTGAACAATACGATTGTTAAAAGTATATATTGTTACCAAACAGCTAGGTAAAATATCATGTGATTACTGTAACCAATGTGATCGCTGAAAGGAACCGACATGAGGATTTTATTATAATTAAAATTTCTACTAAATTACTAAATTAAAATTTCAGTTTTAAAAAATTCTTCAAAAATTAATCTTATTTATAAAATATACGAATTTTGGAGATATTTAGTATATTTTATATATATATTTTTTTTTATTTCTAGTATAGTGTCATTAATATTTTGTAAAATAAGGATAAAATATAATGTGAAAACGTATTAAGCATGTGTGATCACGCTTTTCAATGTTATCTGCCTCCATTGGTATTTCCATTAAAAAATTAGGAAAAAAATGCTATCAGTTTTGATTTGTTCAAAAATATGCTCTTATCAAAACATTAAAGGCAGAAAATATCAATATTCAGTAAATACCGAAATAAATATATAGAGCCTACAACATAAAAATATCGAAGTATCGGATTAAAACAGAGTTCTTAACCGGTGTTCCCTGGAACACTGATGTTCTGAAAACGTGTTACAAGTGTTCGGAGAAATTATGAAAGCGAGGCCTACTTGAATATCCTTCGCATACTGCGCAGTACGCATTTTATAATGTAGACAAGATTCATCTTACATTTTCCAATAAACTACCAACCATGCTACCCTTAGTAGTTACAATCGTTCATTGCGTTTGATTTGACAAAGTTCATTTTTGATGTGATTTGATTTGTATGTTTTGTATAGGTATATCTTATAATCAGGGCCAGCTCAACATACGATCGAGCGGAGCGCCCCCACAGAGTGCTGGCGTATTTTGTTATTATTATTGGAGTGAGATAATTATTTTTTATATATAATTTAGGGTGAGTGGACTGGGCAGGCGCCTGGTACCCCGGCCAGAGGGCATTGATTCATGCAACAATTTAATAAACAGTAACAAGGAGAATGCAATAATGTAATAAACGATATAATCAACGGTAATAAAAATATATAGGTTCTAATAATTTATTGCACATATTTGGTACACAATGAATCGGTAGACGGCAGACAAACGATAACAGAAATATAATAAAATTTACGTAAGCGTTTACATTGCAACCAATTGACACGATTAGCGACTTTTTCTATCGAAAATGACATCACACAAATTATAGATTATTCCGATTTAATAAGAAAAAATTGCAAAAAAAAAAAGCCTGTAAAATCAATTTTTTATTGAAATGTAAATATAGTGTATAAATTTTCTTAAAACATTGCATATAGAAATATAAATTAGTTTTGTAAAAATATTGTTTTAAAAAATAAAAGTTTTGTAGTTGGTTAGCATGTCAACGGATCGTACCCTACAACTGAAATTGTCTGGATTGACTTTTGAGGAATTTTGGATTTTTGTCCAAGCTGAGTACCCAACTCTTTCCACAAAACCATAAGATTTTGATACAGTTTTCGACATCATATTTGTGCGAGGTAGACTTTTTAATATTAACGAATATAAAAACTAAAAAACGCGAAAGACAGCAATATTGACGAAGAAATGAGGATAGCTTTATCATCTATTAGACCTGACATTGTTCAAATTTGCAAAAGACAATTAGTTCAGGTATCGCATTATACTTAATTTAAAAATGTTCTATTTTTCTAAAAGTTAGTTACCAGTTTTTAAGAATATTAATTAATGTTTTTTTTAACTGTTATTTAATGTGTAACCTACAATTTTTAATAATATATATATATTCATGCACATTTTTGTTGTTTTATGACTTTAGTGATATAGTATTCCGCAAATTTTCTTTACAATCAAAATTGTTCCGTGACTTCGAAAAGATTAAGAACCATGCAGCGGTTCTCAACATTTTTTTTTCCGGGCCACATACATTTGTTTGCTACATTAAGCGGGCCGCAATATGCTATATCAGCAGTCGGCAACCGGTTGGTGTCACGTGAAAAAAATTTTTATGAGTGCATCAGGAAGGACCTAGCAAATTAGGAAAATTCTAATTTTTCTAGATTTAAAAAAAATAATAATAATACAATCGGCCCTAATACAAAAAATAAAAGTGAATACAAAAATATGGAATTTTTTTTTGCATGTGGGAGAATTCCGCGCTTTCATTAAATTCATGACTGTGCGTTGCGGACCGCACATAAAAGCTTGCCGGACTGCAGGTTGAGAATGGCTGGATTAAAGTATCAATATTTTAAAAGTATCGAAATATTAGTTGCATACTTGCATTCCTAACTTGACTATAATACTTAACTCAATGGGTGGGTTTTTCCGAAAAGTACTTATCAAATTTTTTGTTGTTTATGGTTCAAATATTTTATCATTCTCTCTCTAAAAAATTATATTAATAATAGTTTTACAATTAATGGATTTCCTTTATTAATTCTCAAATGCGTGAAATGAGGGTTATCCTAGTCAAAAAAAAAAAACTATCAACTTTCTCACACACATTTCATTTTTGTAACTGATACTATATCATGAATTTTTCGATCTAAAATCGAAAAATATCCATCAATTTTTCAGATCTAATTGGCTCGACCAACTTTAATGGAAAGTTCTTAAAATATAATCTTGCATTTAAAAAGTTATATTTAAAATTTTGTTCTTGTCCTACTCATGAGATATGAAAAATACGCACATAGCATCACAACAAAACAAAAAACGCAAAAAACTTTCCTCAGCATAAGTAACTACAAACCAACTAGCAATCTCCAAACTTTTTTAATCGCATATATCTTTAATAAGAGATATTAAAGAGGTTCGTCATAACACGTATCTGTTGTATGGGTATGTAATATTTTTTTATTACTCTTATTAAAGAGTAATAAAAAATATATTACATACCCATACAAGAGATACGTGTTATGACGAAAAATTTTTACGCATCATTAGGAATGTGTTCACCATACTTTGGAGACCAATTACAGTCAGCTAGTAAAATATTGAAAAAAAACAAGCATATAAATGTATATCCGTCTGTGTATATGCACAAAATTTTATAAATATATTCTGAATTAACACTCGAAAAACAGTAACAAAAGACTATCCTAAAAACATTTCTTGGGACACTAGGACTTCTGATCATACTATCTATAATTGACAGACTAGAGTAATTTGAACCCCCCCATGCAAGGTTTTTACAATAGCTTGATTTTCAATATTGGACAACTGATTTTTTATCACAAAGTTATTAAGTTTGTTACAGATCTAATCGTCCCAATAATTAACGCTAAAATTATAACTCCTAAATAAAAAGCAATAGCAAATAACTTCACTAAATAGAAAACGATTAGCATAATAATTATGCAATTTCTTTTTGTTGATTGTGTTAATTTTCCGTTACTTTGTAATTATTATTTACCAGTTTAATTAAGAAGTTTAAAGGATAAATTTAACAGTTTTAAAGATAGAAGCTCTAAGATATAAAATAAGAACAGATATAAGTAAGAAAAGATATGAGTTATAGCTAAGATAAGCATGAGTTGGCAGGAAATCAAGCTTTTTTGCAGAAGCTCGATTTTCTGCCATCTATTTACTTATAAAAACCACCAGCTTTTCCTATTTGGCTGACTGGAGCCTACAACTCATAATCTATTTATCTTAAATACTACCATAGGCTCCACAATTTCTAATAAATATTTTCACAAGTTATTTTAAAAAAGGGAGAAAGTTAAAACTGTTAAACACCAAGAAAGGGATGTAGCAATTTTTTTTATTTTTAAGAAAAGGGAGTGCAGTTAGTCAAATATTTGATGAATATAATTATATTAACTTTAATATGCTTTTTTCTATTATGAGAAAATTTATTACAATTTCAAAAGTCTAATTTAAGAATTATTCTTTTCCCATTGTTCTTCCATAATTTATTTATATATATATACAGTACATATATATACAATTCTAAATTTTGGGAGAGTATTTTTATAATTTAAAGAATTTTAACCAATATTAAAACAAATATTTGTACTATATTTTAAAGTATTTCATTTTTACAAGGGCTGATCATTTTAATTCCATACTTTTCATCCATTAAAAAAAATATATCTAAATAAATCTACTGAAGTTGTTGTGTGGCATCTAAAATATTAAATTAATTAATTCTGAAGTATTACTTTATTTTTATCTGATGAAAATCTGAAATAAAATGTTTAAACTTGATTGAAATTTGATTAAGAAAATTCTTTAATTTTTTTATTAAAATCTGAGAGGAAACTTACTCATGATTGATCAGTCTGCATCCTTGAACAATTTGTGCTGATTCATTAGTAAAATGACAAGCAAATAATAATAAATTACGTGGTTGTACTTTCCAAGCAAATCTCATAAAAAGTAACGAATAAATACATAAAGCTGTAAAACAAAGTTCATAAATTATTTTAGTTGAAAAATATTCCTAAAATTCAAATAAATACAATAAAGTAACCTATAGTCATCTTCCCACTAATATATGTTGGATCTTTCTTGAAATCAGCAATTGCAGCAAGAGGAATTCCCCAATTTGCAACTATAAAAGTTTAAATGTTTCTTTCTAAATATTTCATATTAATAATAAATTATTATTAATAAAATATTAACTGATGTATTTCTGCTCATCTTTATAAAATATAATTTCAATAAACAAGCATCTTTCCTATGGAATGATGATAACAAAATTGATGCAGATGAAAAGCATTTCAAATACACAAAATAATCTCAATACCAGATTATAAGAACAAAAACAGAATATACAAAAAAGAAATATAGATTTAATTTTAGTTATCATAGTTATCAGGTAATATGTGATGTTTTTATATTACTTTTTCATTCTTTGTATGTGTACAATCCATGAGATATGATCTAAAGAAGGCATCACATTATAGTAGAATTGAGACAGATTAACTTAATTTGGACAAGGGAACTAAAATAATCAAACACTCAGATAACATGGAAAGTTTGTAAATTATTAATAAAGTGTATTTTAGTGAATTAATTTGATGACACTACATTCTATTATTAGGTTAGACCTACATACTTATTGAATATAATAAAGCACTTAATTTTTGAAATTTTTTATTATAAAATATATCTATGGACCGTCTATGGTATGAAAATGATTAATAAGAACATGTTCACATATTAATTTATATGTAAACATATCAGTGGCGGCTCGTGGATACGATGATAATGATTTGTTACACTCTCTAACTTCTAAAATCTTATCATCTAGCAGGAACTATTTTTTCTGCAACGTTAGAAAACGGTGTAAACCGATGTCAGCACACTCACCACCTCTAGATTCTGATGACTTTTTAGCATCGGTTTACACCGTTTTCTAATGTCGCAGAAAAAGTAGTTCCTGCTAGATGCATCGGTTTACACCGTTTTCTAACGTCGCAGAAAAAGTAGTTCCTGCTAGATGATAAGATTTTAAAAGTTAGAGAGTGTAACAAATCATTATCATCGTCAAACAGAAACAACGACGTTAAACAGAAACAGAAATAAGCTGATGTTGAGTTATTTCTGACGTCAAGAGACTAATCATTGATGACTTGCTGTTGAGGTTTGGAACGCGCCCTTTGTTATTCGAATTTATGATATAATGTTATCATATTATTATGGTTAAAATTCCCCTAGTATTATTCCAAAGTAAATTTTCCTGGTATTTAGTATTTCCTGAATGGACTGTTCAATGTCAGAAAAACGAAGCCGTAACATTAGTTAGGGCACCAACATGGCGGACGCCAACGTAAATTCGACAATATAACAAATTGACTTTATTTCGGTGGTCAGACGTATCCCATTTATTTTAATAAGAGTGACGATCAGATTCTAATAATAAAAAGAGTGCAGTACCCCAATATTGAGTATTATACCACGTGACGGCTTCGTTTTGGTGGCAATTGTCCATTAACGGAATCCATCTTGGTATTTCCCCACAGAACTACATCTTAATATTCCCATTTGAATGAAATTTTGCTTCTTTGCCTAAGCGGATTTTATTGGCGCCATAATATTTTATGTATAATGTACTCGATTACTGATAAAAGTATAAAATATTTAAAGCCGTGACGCACTGAACGCGACGTGAAGCGAAGCAGAGATGACAGAAAAATGTGCATCCTTCGCTTCGCGTTGCACTGCGCCGCAGTCTGTCTACATTGTAGAGTTATTTCTCACATTTCGTAGATTTACCGATAGAGGTCGTTTGCGGAGTGTGGTTGATTTGTTAGAGGCTGATATTCTGTCCTCCTCACTTGAGTGCAACTCGATGCTTACTCTTGTAAGTCTCATCACCTTGGAATACTTCTACGCGAGAGAGCATTCGATGTGAACATCGCTCGCTTAATCGCTACGCATAGCGCTCAGCTGGAGAATACACTAGACGCGCGAAGCTAAACGAAGCGCGCTTGGTGTGAACGCAGCCTTAGGCTGATATTCTGCCCTTCTCACTTGAGTGCAACTCGATTGTTTCTCCTGTAAGCGTAGATTTACCGATAGAGGTCGTTTGCGGAGTGTGGTTGATTTGTTAGAGGCTGATATTGTCCTCCTCACTTGAGTGCAACTCGATGCTTACTCCTGTAAGTCTCACTCGAGTTGAACTCAAGGCCGTGTGTGAGCGGAGGGAAAGTTGTTATTCGCTACCTTCACTCCTACTCCTACTTTCAGAAGTGTGAGTGTGAGTGGAGGGAAAGTTGTTATCCGCTAGCTTCACTCCTACTCCTACTTTCAGAAGTGTGAGTGTGAGTGGAGGGAAAGTTGTTATTCGCTAGCTTCACTCCTACTCCTACTTTCAGAAGTGTGAGCTGAGTGTGAACGCCCCTTCCGGTTGACATCATGCAATGATGTCATCGATATTTACTTACCTGAAATTATAAAATTATGCAAATATACGAACGGTAAAATAAGTTTTACATATTTTAAAATTACTTATAAGATATTAATTTAAAATAGCCATATAGCTCTCATATGATAAATACGAGAAGAACCTTATGATAACTGAAACAGTATAATATAGAATTATGTATAGAACTGATTATAAGAACCTTACGATAACTTAACTGAAACAGTATAATATAGAACTGATTACTTTTATGGATATGTTATAAAGAATTCTGTAAATTTGGTAATTTGTGAAGATGTCAAGAGTAGTGCAGACAAAAAATATTTGGAAGTATTTAATACTTCCAAATATTATTTGTTTTTTTATAATGAATATTTATTTATGTTAAGTTTGGAACTATTTAATACTTCCAAATATTATTTGTTTTTTATAATGAATATTTATTTATTAAAAAAAAACAGTTTTAATAAATAAATAACAATTTTCCAAACAAACAAATTTCCAAGCCTAGAGGAGTCCACAGGATTGAATTCGTTTTAAACTTACATAACAACATTGATATATATGTACACACACATTTTATAGAAACGAATTTATGGAAATATGTTACAATACTGCACTATGCACAAATTCTCATCATCTTTGTCATTATCATCAACAATCATAGAAAAAAAGAAATATTGATTGATAATATAGTTCACTCCACCATTAAGTTAATGAATAACAAATGCACATAAAATGTAGCAAATCATGAAACTTAAATTTGTTAAAAATTCAAAGTTTATGTACATAAATGTAGCACTGTGACTGAAAGGGATATTTACAAGTACAGTGGATAATTGGTTAACGAACATAATCCATTCCAAGACAATGTTCGTTATCTGAATTGTTCATTAACCGATCATTGTCCGTTCCAAGACAATGTTCGTTATCCGAATTGTTCGTTAACTGATCACTGTTCGTTATCCGAATTGTTCGTTAACCGATCATCAATTTACCATAGGATTTAATGGGATTTTGATTATTTCGTTCCGGAGGCCCAAAAAAAAACAAAAAAGCATATAATCATCAATTTACCATAGGATTTAATGGGATTTTGATTATTTCGTTCCGGAGGCCCAAAAAAAACAACATATTTTAAAAAAGCATATAATTTCTTACTATTTATGTTTATTTATATGTAATAACAATAATATATACATACACAATCTTGCATTTTCATCTATTATGCTTATTTTCCGATAAAGAATCTGCCCAATATCGATTGCTTTTCACAGATTACTAATACAGATGGGACACTTAGCTAAAAACAAGGAAATTTCAGTACCAGAGCGCCTCTCAGTTAGTTGATTGTGTATTTTTTCTTGAATGTAAAAATTTTATAATTTTTCAAGACATTGACCAGTATTAATATTTCCAAAGTCATTTAAATAATAAAGGATATTTTATTATTTTAAAATATAGAACTATATTGAATAATAATATTACGTAGTAATCTGTTTCCCATAAGCAGCTTTCGTTTCTAGTAGCCATCTTGTTTTCTTAAGACGTTTGATCGTAGCTCGTGGATCGAAGTTAACGTTAGTTATTTATAAAAGGTATTTAGTATAGATTGGAATTTATGGGTCATATCCTCCATATTAACAGGAAGAAGAAGAAGATTGGAATTTATATTATTATACAACGTATTTTCTATTGAGTGAGAGAACTCATCCGCTTAGGCTTAGTAAATGTACTGTATATTAGTTATTTTGAAATGTTTTCATTGTTATTATTTAATATCATTAATATATTTTTGATATATAACTTCAGTTTGTACAAATATAAATTTTCAATAAAATTATATTAATATAATATACGTTGTTTTCTGAAGCTTGAAAATAGAATATATTTATATAAACACACAGATTTCATTAATGTTTAACAATTCGGAAAGAAATTGTTATCAAATTTGTATTATAAATATTTCGAATGTATAAAGTCTAAAACACGATTAAAAATCAACGTTTTGTTTTTAAAAATACATTTAACTTCTTAAAATCGGAAATAAATCAAGAAAGTAGTATTCACAATAACGATTACTGTATATAGGAAGTACAGCCATTTTTGTGATGTCATATCCTGGCTTTGTTGACGACGTTTAACTGTTAGTAGCACCATCTATGTTACGTTCTAAAGAAGTAATATGATTGATTCTTTATATGGCTACGTCATTTTGAAAAGTTACCATCGAGAGTATAGGAAGTGTCCCATCTGTATTAGTAATCTGTGTTGCTTTTCTCTCCCCTTCAGGAATTTTCGAAAGTGATTAATGGCATTTTCTTGGTAGGGATCTCCAAGCCTATTGACCTTAACCTGGTATGGGTGCCATTCTAACACCAAAAATTGTAAAATCTCTCTCTTACCTTCTTTAATAAATCTTTGATTTTTGTTTTACGTTGTCTCCGAGTTCATTTTAATCGGGAAAAACTACTGTTCTTCCATCCTTACCCATAGGTCCACGAACGAGCAAGGCGTAAGCCTGCCATTCCATTAGGTTAAGCCGAAATATCCTCATGGAATATTTTTATCTGGCGGAGGCCATTTATAGAGCCGCCATAATCACTGGCTGAACAACACCCATGATGGAGTCAACCGGAAGATTGAAGGATGGGATTCAATGGTCCTGGCCCAGATCCCTCCTAAAAAATTGAAGGAGTGGGATCCCCGGATCCTTCAACCATCCGGCTTATCTGTCATTCGATCAGTCCGCGAGTCCCACAGTTTGTTCTGTGAAGTGTTCGTTAACCGATCACCCACTGTAAACTTTATTTTATAATTAAATACAAAAAAAGCTTTCAAGTTCAATATATACTATATTAACATTTGATAAAATGTTGAAAAATGATCTTCCTTTTAATTTGTCTCAAGGAAAATAGTGGTTGTGCATTGGTTAATCGGTTTCTTCTTGTGAGTCAGTTGCAGCGTTGCGGAGTCGGAGTCGATTTTTGAACTGCCCGGAGTCGGGAGTCGGAAAAAACAACTGACTCCCGACTCCTTAAGTCCCTACTTACCTAGAGCTAGAGCTATATACGTATATCATTTCTAACTATTTAAGGAATGATAGTAAGTTATGAATAATATCAATTATCTAAATTTATGAAAAGGCCCCTATAGTGTTATTAGTTAATTTATGAGCCTGAACTCTAAGTGATAAATTTTTATCTTTTGGAGCCATATTTAGGGTATTTTATGGAAAGTGTTGCGGTGTAAGCCAAACTGAAACTAGGCATAGGATTCTGATTAATGATTAAAATATAGTGCTATAGCCTAATTCATAGGCCTAGTGGCTAGCACTCTTAGTCTACGTTCACACCAAGCTCCTTTGGGGTCATCATCAGGTTTAATTACAACTTTCTACACGAACACAACAAACTTATAAGATGGACTTTCTTACCCCCTCGTTTACACATGCACAGTGGAAAAAACAGACATCTCTTACATCAACATACAATTGTAAACACCCGCAACTAGGGTGTCAAATGCCGAGTTGATATTTAACTCCGATTTAAATTGCCAAAACATGTAATGGACTTTTTCGAAGTTTCTCAACTGATATCAAACAATTTTTATCCTAAACGTATACAAAATGTACGACTAAAACGTACTTCAAATATCACTAAACTAACAGAAATACATATTTTTACAAAACTAGGATATTAATAAGCTCTATGAATATATATATAAGTCGTTAAAAACATAAAACTTGTAAAAATTATTTTCGTCATATTGCTCGATGCATATATTGAATACATATGCGCCACCTATAATGTCTTTTGAACTGTTTTTAATCATTTCTTATAAATTATTTATTGACTATTTCCATGTGTTAGAAAGCGAACTTGGGTCATTGGTATTAATAACATAATCATTTTTAGATCGTTTAACTATTTCTATTGACTCTGCTATTATCCCTTCGGTTCTGCGTGTGACACGTTTGACTATTTTAGCTTCTTTCATTTTATATCTATGTTGTGTTCTATTGCTCTAACTCCTAGGGCCGTATTAGTTTCACCTTTTTCTATATTCTTCATATGCACTTTTAACCTTTCTTCTAGGTTTCGGCTTGTATATCCGATATATTTTTCTTCTCTGTTTTGATCTAGATTGGAGATCAGGATTTCATACACACCTCTGTTTTTTTCTCTTCCGTATGGGTCTTTATCGTTTCTAATTAATGAGAAGATGGTATCTTTCTTTTTGTAAGCTATTTTAAAATTTGTAGCTTTTTCTATGTCTGTATAAACATTTTGTAACTGTGGTTGGTAGTCGATGGTTCTATATTTGACTTCTTTTGATGGCATTTTTTTCTTTTCTTTAGAGTTTAAAGCTTTTAAAACTGAGGATAGTGTTTTTTTCAAGAAAATGTTACTATAACCGTGTTTTCTTCCTTGCGAGAATATTTCATTTATTTCTATATCTCTATCTGCTTTTGTACTGCAATGCGTAAAGGTTCTTCTAAAAAGAGCTCTAAAGGCTGAGGCTTTATGAGTCATTTTCGTTGTTGATGAGTTTGGTATAAATAACGGTACATGGGTTGGTTTTCAGTATACTTTAGTTTTATATGTGTTTCCTATTACCTCTACTTGAATCCCAATCTCCAATCTAGACCTAAACAGAGAAGAAAAATATATCGGATATACAACCCGAAACCTAGAAGAAAGGTTAAAAGAGCATATGAAGAATATAGAAAAAGGTGAAACTAATACGGCCCTAGGAGTTAGAGCAATAGAACACAACATAGATATAAAATGGAAAGACGCTAAAATAGTCAAACGTGCCACACGAGAACCGAAGGGATAATAGCGGAGTCAATAGAAATAGTTAAACGATCTAAAAATGATTATGTTATTAATACCAATGACCCAAGTTCGTTTTCTAACACATGGAAATGGTCAGTAAATAATTTATAAGAAATGATTAAAAAAAGTTCAAAAGACATTATAGGTGGTGCATATGTATTCAATATATGCATCGAGCGATATGATGAAAATAATTTTTACAAGTCTTATGTTTTTAATGACCTATATACAGTATATATATTCCTAGAGCTTATTAATATCCTAGTTTTGTAAAAATATGTATTTCCGTTAGTTTAGCGATATTTGAAGTACGTTTTAATCGTACATTTTGTATATGTTTAGGATAAAAATTGTTTGATATCAGTTGAGAACCTTCGAAAAAAGTCCGTTACATGTTTTGGCAATTTAAATCGGGGTTAAATATCAACTCGGCATTTGACACCCTAGTTGCAGGTGTTTACAATTGTACGTTGATGTAAGAGATATCTGTTTTTTCCACTATGCATGTGTAAACGAGGGGGTAAGAAAGTCCACCTTATAAATTTGTTGTATTCATGTAGAAAGTTGTAATTAAACCTGATGATGACCCCGAAGGAGGGTTGAAAACGTTTGTCAAAATAAAGTATTTTCTGCAATATAGTGCTAGTTTTTGTGTATAATTGTATTTCAATAGTGCAGAAACAGAAGAATGCAAAGAAATATTAATCAAGCATTTCCAATGTTATCTCATCACACTCGCCAACTGCAATTTCTTAGTCCCCAATGGCGAGCTGGTGACCGTTATTTCGAGCCCTGCCCATGAATACATTATACTCATGAGAAAGGCTCTAGAATATGTATTTAACCATTCCAAATTAGGAACTACTAAAATTCAGAAAAATAACTTTCCTTTTAACAATAGATAAAATATCCTCAGAAACTTAAACTTTTAATGTTACAATTTCATTTCAAGTGCTTCTAACATGAAAATTAATAACCAGTATAACAATTTTACCTTTAATAAACATGACAAATATTCCCACAACAAATTTATTGCCAACAGTAATAGCAGTTTGTTTTTTACTGCTCCTCTGGCAGGATTAGGAAAACGCTCTGCTCATGTGCAAAGGACTGAGTGAGTTTTCATTGTTACTGTTCTCTGGACTGAGCATGTTTTCAAAAGCAAAGCAGGATTCAAGTGTGCCGTATATATCGATTGGCATGGTTTTGGGACCAGACCAGCCTTTAATGAGATAGATGAAGTCGATAGGAGTATATATTTGCATCAAATAAAAAAATGACCAAAATGGACTGAACACGTTTTGGGATCACACTCTTAAATTAACTATTCATAATAATGTTGATTAATCAATAAATTCAAAAACAGCAATAAGTTTTTTAATTAATAAATAGTGGATTTGATATATTCTTAAAAATGTACAAAAATTAAAATTATAAAATTTTCTAAATTCAAAGAGTTTTTAATCTTAAAATCATTAAAAATGAAGCATTTAACCCTAACATCATATTGAGGGTCCTGCAACGTATTTAGACTGGTGTCTTGGGTCTTATCATTCAACAGTCCCATTTCTGACAGCAGTGTGAGAATCCTGCATGGATATCGGAGCAAAAAAATATGTGTATCGATAAATATTAGTATATTTTTGAATAGAGTAGTAAGTAATGCAGGGATCCAGGATAAGAGAATTGATTCGAATACTCATTCAAAACAAATACCATATATTTATTAAAAAGAAAAAACAGGAAATAAAACACAATATTAACGTACTTCACCAGAGAGAGCTACCTGACCCGGAGATCATACCTGAGAGAGAGAGAGAGACAGTAAATAAGAAATTATGTCATTCCTCCATTATTCTTCCATGTTTTCATTCCCAATCCTCGTCAGAAGACCACCAAAGGAACGGGACACGGATTCACCTTTTCTGTTTTACATTTTTTACTCTTTTTTGGAAAATGTTCTTTTTCTCTGTCTTGATTGCCTTTTGTCTGTCCTTCCTTTTTTGAAAGACAAACTTATCTTTCTTTATCTGATCAAATAAAGAAAGATATTCTCTTATTATTTAGCAGAAGGTGATCTTGTTCCATTATTGTTTGATGAAATTGATCCTTCTGCTTCCCCAGACATCTCCAATTTTTGTTAAAAAAATTAATTTTAATAATAATAAAATTCTATCAATTAAAATACATATTAAATTATTTTATTACGATTTGCTGGACTCCACACATACAATATTCTTTCTTCTTTGTTGCAAAATCTGCTTCAGGAAAGTCCAAACAAAGAATTTTAAATTGATATTTAAGATATAAATATCGACATTTTAAATGAAATTGAAGCAAAAATACTATACAAATCATAATTAAGATTAAGACTATTAAGAGAAGGATGTCTGTTTAAAAACAGAATTTAAAGATAATATTGTGTGAAATTGATTCAATGGCTTTGATATCAAGATTAAGCAGCCAGTTATATGATGCTGATATTATGATTGGATAAAAATGTTATAGATTCTACTAATTAAAATAACAATTGTTATGAGAACAATATATTTTATAGTAAAGCTTGCAAAGTTTGTATTGTGGTGAATATAATTAGAACAATATGCATATAGTGTACTGTATGTCTGAAATATTATAGATAATAAATGAAAAGTTGCTTCATGGATGGTGATATAAACATATCTGATGATAAGATAAATATTGAATTATCAAGACCAAATAAGCAATAATAATAATTTTTTGTGATTTAAGAAAAATCCTTTGAATTCCAAGCAGGAAGAGAAATTTAGGAATAGGCAATATTATTAAAAATAACTATTTATAGTTTAGTTTAATTGCATTTTATATGTGCTAACAATACAAGGATATTAGATTTAAAATAATATGTCTTTTTGCAATACAGTTTTATTATAAAAGCAAAAAAGTTTATTAAAAAATGATATCAAAATGTGTAACATTTAGCAGCCTAGTTTATTATTATGAAAATACTAATTATTGGAATGGTTACTGTAAGAGCCATTTCTACTGGCAACAGCTTTTATTTTTTTGCAGTAGAAATGTTTTCTATAAGATGCATTTCTATTGTCAGTAATATTATTTTTTTAGAATGCTACAGGTTATTTATAATGTATCTTCTTACTGTTGTTATTTATGATTAATAATGCATTTAATTTATATTGCAAACTGATAGTAATGAGAGAGAGAATAATTACCGCATATACTCGTGTATAAGTCGAGGTTTTTTTATCAAAAAAGTTTCTGAAGTGGGGGGTTGATTTATACACGGCATCAAAAAAAATCAACTTTTTTTTTGGCTGGAGAAATTGAAGTAATAAGCAAAACCATAACTTATTGAGCGTTTGGCTGGAGAAATTGAAGTAATAAGCAAAACCATAACTTATTGAATTTATCTCCCGAAGACCAGGAAGGAAATTTTGCATTAATTCATTTAATACAATATCAGGTAAACTTTTATCTTACCTTGATGCGTTCGAGCGCATCGCGCTGTCGACTCCAACGTGTGTCTATATACCGTAATCAGATAGGCGATGCCGTCCTGCCTGATACAACGTGACACGAAAACTCAACAATCAATCAAGAATCCTACCTAGGATTCATATTTGAGTAAAAAAATATATTTAATTTTCATTATTATTAATTAAGAATATTTTAATTCATTCGCTAGTAATCGATAAATATTTATTATATTTAACTCATCGATGATTTAATTAGATTAAAAAATAACTAAAATAATGTTTAAAATAACGAAAAAGTAATAATTATTTAAAATCTATATTGAAAAATAACTTTAGTCTATTAAAAAAATTCATCGTAAGCAAAATCAAAACTTCGAAATTGCACGATTAAAGTCTAGAAATCATGTTGCTCATGTCATTGTCACGGTGTATGACATCATCGTTAGGGTGAAGTTCGTATTCAAATCTTTTGATTGTTTAAAATACGATCAAAGATTTGAATATGAACTCAACTCAACTATAAGGAAAACAAAACTTCGAACGGTCTCTTGGGAGCCATGTGACGTAGATGTATTCTAATGGAAGTTTTACTGTGATAATATGAACTTTTTTAGAAAACAATTATTCAGTAACGATAATAAAAAAAGATATTTTTATGTAAATTATAAAAATTTATTACTATTCATTAACTTGATATTTTCTGAAGCTACGTCATCCTAACGATGATGTCATTCTCCGACATCAATCTCGCTTTGGAGTAAAAATTTACTTTACCTGTTGCGATTGACCGCATTGCACCACCGAATCCAACTTGCATTTATATGAGTGCATCAGATAAGTGATGCTGCACTGTCTGATGCGCCGCGCCGCCAGAAATTCTGGACAATAATCTAAGAATCATATGTAGTCGTGCTGCGTTGGATCACTTTAGCTGGATTATTGTCGAGAATTTCTGCATTGTGGCACATCAGGTACTGCGGTGTCGCCTATCTGATGCACTCATACAAACACAGGTTGGAATCAACGGCGTGACACGCTCGATCGCTTTGGTAAAGTAAAATTTTATTTTTTAAATTGATATATTGGTGTCTATATTATAATAATTTATTTTATATGTATATATTTAAAGTTTCAATAAAATATTTATTTTGGCAAATGGCATTAATATATTGGTAACTAAAAATCAAAGATCATGTAATTTATTGTTTTCAAATTTTTATCGAATTTTAAGTGCTAAAGTCTGGGGTAGGCTTATACATGGGTTAAGCATTTTTACCAATTTTCAAACTTCGAAGTTGGGGGTCGGCTTATACACGGATCAGCTTATATTCGAGTATATACGATATATTGTCAGCATAGTGTAAACTAAAGTGGTCCAATTAATGATTTACAACCCAAATCCAGTCCTCAGCATGATTTTGAAATAATTACAGATTAATAAAGTCTAAATAAAAAAAAAAATAATGAAGATAACAAGTTAACAAAATAAAATTATATAAATAAATAAATAAAATTATTATTTAGAGACAGAATAAAGAAGACAATAAAAAATTATCACAGTTGAAAGCACAGAGAGTGGCAACATGATTTTGTGAAGAGAGAAATTAATTGTTGTCAAAATTTGTGTGCACTACTCTCAGATATTATTCTATCTGATGCAACATTTTTGATTTCTTAATGGAGTTTTTCATTAATTCATTGTCTTAACGACTAACCATTTTAACTTGAAAAACAAACATGGAGAATGATTTTTTTATATTCTTTCAATGCTGAAAGGATTGCACATGACTCTACAAACCACTAGATTTTTCTAACATGGTATCTGATGAATTTGGAGTTTTTGGGTCACTGATGCATTCCCTAAAACTTGATTCATCAGATATCACATTTTTCAGATCTATGTTTCATACAACTTCCCACTATGATGAATTGTCATGGCTGCATTGGATTTAGTAATTCTGACATTGCCGTCCATCAATGTATTGTATTTTCTGATAATGATACAATTATTGTATTTATATTAAAAAAAAGCATTTTTAAAGTTTTTTTCAAATATTCATTATATAAAGGAAAAACTATAAACTAGTGTATTATCTTCAAATTTTTTTTCGCATTTAAACAATGGAAATTTTATGCTGCAGATTATCTATAGTGTAGATGTTGTAGTCTATGAAATATATTTTCACAATAATTTGTTAAAAACAAAAATAAAATTATTTTTACAAAAATAAATTGCAATTTAAAATTAAATTTTATAACTTGTGGTAATCCAGATGACAGCAAAAAATGTAATGCAAATTAAACTGCACATATTCTATTGTTTCAAGATGCCAAAATTTCTACTAAAGAATATAATCTTGTAAATGACTTGATATTTCAGAAGATTGAATAAGATGATAATTACTATTTATTTTCTAACTTTGTCTTATATTTGAGATGATATAATATTTTTATTCTAAATTTGGAATAAAACTTGCATAATGCTTTTCTCTATACCTCAGCATATCAAAATTAGGATGTAAAAGATAGAATGTAAAGGTTTGATTGGTGATTAACATAGAATGCTAGATCAATCTGCTATGAATGATACCAGTTCTAAGTCAGTGGACATTTTCAAACAATGAAAAATTGAAATAAAAGGTTGGCTTACAGTCAGAAACTAAATATTATATTTTTATACTTTGCTTTCTGTTAATTCCAAAAATCAATCTGTTTCATGTATTGAAATTAAATTCAATATTGTACATTATAAAAATATTGGCAGTCCAAGAAAATATGTTAGAATTACAGCTAAAAAAATTTGTATACTTGTATTTCATAAAATGATAACAAAGATATAAGTTGTGACTAACAAATAAGAAAAAGGAACAATTGAAACGTTTATTGGGATTTTTTAAATTATAATAGTTTATTATTGAGCAAGCTAATCTATGGCACATATTTAATTATTTCCATTGATGAAATTTGAATGTAGGCTGTATGCTAATTGATGCATCACTTATTGAAAAATTTATTTTAAAATAATTTTGTAAAATCAAAATGACACACACAAGCTAATTTCCAAAATTAGATGGCACACTTCACATACTTTGCAGCATACCAATTTCAGAGCACTATTCTAGATAGTTCCAATAATGAATTTTATGCTGATCAGATAATATTTATGAGATATTGTTTCAAAATATGTGAACATTTTTTTTATTATTAGATCCCTACTATTGAGCATGCTCAATATCAGTGACATAATAAGACAAAAAAATGGTAATTGGTTCTCTAATGAGTCATAACATATTGAAGATTCAAACTCTTCAAATTAGATAATATACAGGTGCTCCTCTAGTTATGAGAATTCATACTTACAAACATGAAATTTCATTTTTAAATTTCATGAAATTTCAAAACCTCTTCAATTATTTTAAACAATATGATAGCAGAATGATCTAGAAACCAATACTAAGTAAAAATCTAAATTTTAATAAGTACAGGTATCCCTTGCTATATGCATACTCAAAAATAAATTAACTTTTTAAATTGAAAAAAAATTGTTTAAAAATTGTCTCATGGATGAACTGCTCGAATACCACTCATCAGAGCTCAACTAATGAAGAGCTTCTGAAAATGAAAAACAACATGAATGATGAAAGTCAGGAGCCCTTTGTTGTTGAGCCTATTAAACAATTTTCAACAAAACAAATTATTATACGTTCCTGCCTATGAGCTGTTTTTTATCTTTCTTAAAAATACAGAATTTTGAGTTTAAGTTTAAAGGGCATGTAAATATAAAATAAACAGTATATATAATAAATACCAAAATAATTTCAAAGTAGCATTCAGATTATTCATATAACAAGGTTGTGATTATTATTAGACTTGATTTAAATAGTATTTCCATGGATTAGCCAATGTTTACATCTTTAATATTAATAGTATTATATATTCTTTTACTTTAAAACAAGGATGATAATTAGAGACACGTATTTTGAGTATCTATTTTTATTAATTTTAACTTTTTATATTTATCATTTTAGCGTTTTGTAGCATTTAAAATATTTAATTTTAGTATCTATTTTTGTTAAACATAAATTCAAATCATAATCAACCTCAATACATTTTAACACAATTTATTGTATACATACAATTTAAAGATATCATAATAATAAAAAAAATAAATAGATCATGACAATTATTAAAATATTAATGATATAGTCACAGTGTCTACTTTTATCTGAGGTTTTATCAATCATTACAATTGTCTTGTTTTTTATCTTTTCTTTAATTTCATTTTTCGATTCTGCCGCACAAATCAGTACATACTGTATAAGGTGCGTTTCAAAAATATAAAGCCAACTCATAGGTTTGTTTTAATGCAAAAACTACACACGTTAATAACTTGACAATATTCTCATTCTGAAAAGAAAGTTATATCTCATTTACTGTTAATTTCTTGAAATCGTTAATCAGTAATGAAAATATTTACAGAAAAAAAACAAATAATTTGTATGTAAAATGGTGTCCCAAAAGCCAGTTAATGATAATGCCTTTTTAAAAGGTGCTACAAGTAAAATATGCAAATTGTGTTTTACTGTGTACAGACAAGTCAACGGAAGTGTCTTTTACAATCCATATTTACAGCAGCTGCTACACATGTTGAAAAGTATTAATTGAAAGATGACACGCAGTAAAATATAAATTTTTATTAAAAGGAAATTTATTATTATTATTATTATTATTATATACATAATAAATGTGTTTTCCAGGTATTTTTTCCTTAAAAAAAAAACAATATTAATTTTATACTTCCACAATTTTTTGTTATTCCATTGTATTCTACGATTTCTTTCATTGCGGAATTTTTTCCCTATGTTTGATTTCGAAATTCTGTCAGTAATAACGCGAATTTTTCTTTTCTTTTCTTCCACTATCATAAGTATGAGATCAATGGTGGTAGAGCGATAGATCATCAGTTTGTGTGCTTGTTAAATATTTTAATTTGGGACGAAATCAGCGACGTTCGTGCGTGTAATACGTGTGTGGTGCTGCGCTAACACACTATCGCTAATGCGGTAAATCACCAGTTAAAGTTATACATTAACAACAACTGCACTTCATGCTATGCTGCTGTAGCAATGTTGAATCTCTCGGATTTTTTTTATGATCCTTTTCACAAGTTAATATCGTTTCTATTATTTATTAATATATAACCGCAACGTTATCTTCTATTAAATCAGCTGAATTATATTATTTTGCTCCAGTTGTTTGCCTTTATTATTTTATATAATGCTGCAGAGATTCATTACTTGTTTGTATAAATCTATTATTCTTGTCGTTTCTGAGCTACGTAATATATATATATATATATATATAACAGTTATTATTAAAGTATTAGTCATATAATAAAATATTTTAAACGACTCGACATCCTGCATGGCATTCTCTACATTTTTCTTCTATTTTTCCTTCTTAAAGAGTCTTTACCAGCAAGAATTCTATGGAAGATCTGAAATTAGTTTTCGAAGACACGTTCCAATAATAATTCCGAAGTAAACAGCTTAATTATGTCGGATCATAAACACATCAGAAACATTATAACCGAGAGGGAAACATTGATAATTACATTTATAATCACGTAACATGAATCAAGTTCTTAGTATGTAGTCGTTTATCTTCTCATTACGTATTCAAAATACGCAAATTCTACTTTTGCATAATTTAAACATTCATATTCCATAAAAAGTGTTTTTAGAAACAATGACACGTCGAAAGTGTTTCGATATATATATATATATAAAAGAAAAAGATTTATCCGTTTAACAATAAAATAATTCTTAATCACGTGGCACAATGAGAACAATGACAAGAGTTTTCTAGAGTTGCCTTTTACGGCATCCTGTCAACTCGGACCCCATTAAATCGTTGCTATGGCGACTATCGGATCCTCGGCACCGTTATCCGTGAGTCAATCGGGCCCCTTTCCTAGCTTGAATCACGTGATACACCGTCTTAATACAAGGTCCCCTGTATAATGAAGTTGGGAGATTGCGAGCACAGAGATAGTGGTTCCTTTCTCCCAAGAGGCTAAAGGATACCAATGTTGGTGGATATGAGGCGACTTGCTTAAAGTGGCAACTCAATTCAGTGATTCTCTCTATTATATCTCGCCTCACCAATAAAGATTGGTTTTTTTTTGTTAGTGAGTAGGATTACTGTAAGATTTATTCTGATCTCTAAATGACTGCAGGAATCAGATTTCTTTCTAGATATTCGATTATCTAGTTTGTCTAACCGAAGATAAACTCACCTTTAATGCATTTTTCCCCTCCTTCAATTTTATTATTAAATCAAATTTCCTTCGTCCTTTATTATAAAGTTCCATTCGTCGTATAGACAGGAATTATTATTATTATTATTATTTTCGACTTAATTATTTTACTAAAATCTGAGAAGTACTTAGGAAAAAAATAAATTTATTTATAACGTCCAAAAAGGAATGTATAGAAAATTTAAATATTTAAGAAAATAAAAGATAAATATAACAGTTGAGTGACAACTACCACCAGAGATAGTCTGCAGGATGCTTTACATAATTCACTATCCATTGAATGCCCACATTGAATCCCCTGTTTATCAGACTTACCGGCATAACTAGATAGTAGTGCAATAAAGACGTCTTTACAGGCGAGAGGATGCTATGGTCGTCACTTAGCGAAAAGCAGGCGTAAACAGACGTATGACGGGGAGAAGAGCTGAAGCATCAGTCACGGGCAAATTAATGGTTACTGACGTACGGTCTCTAGAGTTGGATCGACCGCTGTTGGTGGGATTGTTACTCTTCTCCCTCTGGGAGTTTTATACAGCTTGACTGTGCATCTGTCAGAGAAATGTCTATGTTTGAGGTTACGATTCTATTGCCGATTGCGATCTCCTTGTTTTGACGACTCTATCTTTAATTCCGACTCTACGCTTTTTTAAAAAAAGCCCGTTGTTCTTTCCTTTATATCGCTTTAATTCTGCTTCGATTGATTGCTCTTCTGCATAAATTTGTTTGAATCGGTGCTAAGATATTTTCTCTCATAAGGCATTTCTTTGAAATTTTGTGATTCGGTTAATATAAAATCCGCAAATCCGTTATTAATCTAAATTAAAGAAAACATTTAAAAGTATTCAAAAATTATAAACTAAAAAACTTTCTATTATTTTTTTTAATTTACGAGAGGAAAAAAACGTTGACATTTTCGCTATATTTAGGTAAAGAAAAAAAAGAAGATTTTTCTTTACCAGAATTTAATATTTCGCCATTCTGCCTTACTTCCTTTTTATATCTAGTCTCTTTTTAATAAAAAAGACGTTTGATTAAATATTAAATATTGCGTCATGCCCGCAACTAAAAATATATTGAACTGTGACAGAACTTATCACAGTTCAATAAATAGTACGAGTCAATCTGTTTGTTATAAAGCATTATTAGACGATTCTTCGATAATATTTCGGTATTAAACCTCTTATTAATTAGTTTCCAGTTTTAAAGCACAGGTAGTAGAAAAACATATTAGTTAAAAGTATTAGAATCAATATTTTATGAGTGTTCTTTGCTCAAAAAAAAAAAATATGTCATTTTTATACTGAAAGCGCGCTTTGAGATTCGCTTCTAATGCTGTTGTATTGGGCGGAGAAATTTTTATAAACCCATTTTCTGACTATTTAATCTATTTAATTTTCTCCCCGCAAAACTGTTTACAAGAAATTATCTTGTAACAATTTCAAAATAATAAGAAAGAAGAACAATTACATTTGCTTGGACGAGCGGTGGCTTGTTTTCTAATTAAACTAAGAGATCTTCAGGTCTGATGGCTAGTAGTGATTAACGGAAATTGTTGCTGTCATCGGACTTCCTTGACTCACCTTCAGCTTTTCTTTCGACCAACACTAACCAGACATTGTCAATTCTTCATTCTATATGAAAACTCCCTCCAGCTAAAAGGCACATGAAGTCTAATTCCCGTGATGTATTGGGCGTGTTGAAGTATCCTCCGAGTTGAATTATGTTTTCCAAGTAGATAAATATCTCGAAAATGGACCGATTCATATCATCTCCTGTTTTAGTATTTTTGGAATTACTTACTACGTTCCGAAACTTTCCGGATTAATCCATTTTCAAGATGGAAATCTGTAACAAATCCCAATTCAACACAACATGAATAGATTCAGAAACTTCAATATATCTCAAATCCTTCTTTATCGTCGAAAGATTCAAAAGCGGTAAAATATTCTATGCTCTTTGAGATTCTATATATATAATATAAAGATTCTTAAACATGATCACTGAACAGAAAATTTTAAATTTTTATCCGCGAAAAATCCGGGAGGAACCAGGAAAAAAGGACGATAAATGTAAAAAATTTAACTGATAATAAATGAGATAATTTCCGATGTAAAAAATACAAGTGGATGTCGAGTGATGAATAGAAAATATATTTTCACTTCTCGCAGAAAATGTAGTCAAATAGAACGATCTTTGGTTAGAAACAGGACAGATCTCCTAATCGATTTTGTAAGGTCTTTTCATCACTGGTGATCTTCACTGATGTTTGGACAAACCAGAAATTTTTCCGTTGCTATAGTAACGTATAGTACTCAGCATCCCTCGGACAGGTAGCTATAGCAACAAGAGGAAAAAGGTCGTCTTGTTAGAATAAAGGAGAAGGTTTGTATAGAAGACATGATAGCTTCCTATCCTGTGGGACGAGAAATGACTGACTATAAATATTTGGTTGAAATAAATGCGAAAAAAATTCAAACGTTTTCCTTTCATTCCGTTCTTCTGTCAAATTAAAGAAAAAGAAGAGGATATATATATATATATAAAAAATTATATATTTTAAGATTTTAAAGAGAAAGAAAATCAGAGTATACTCGTAAAAACATCGGAAAGATGATAAATTGCTCGGTTAACCGAGAGGCCGCATTTTTATCGTGTATGTAATGACGAAGAAGATAAGATTCTATATAAAGACTGAAGAAAAGAAAATTTCTTGTTTTAATAACCGAAAAAGTGTGTGAAGAAGGAACAGAGACGGCTGTTATGTTCATCATTACCAATTTGAAATATTTAAAAATAAAGATGATGTATGAAACGAGTCTCAGAGAGACGATAAGCAATAACTTATCTGTAACAGGGTGATATACGTAAATGATGCTTAAAGACTTTCCTCTCCAACACGCAATGGCAACTAGAACAAAAGAGATTGTGGCATGATTTTAAAAATGAGAAACTAACGCTTTAATGTCGTACATATAAATAAAATTAAAATATATTTTTACTGGTATTTATTTATCGTAAATAATCTGTATTGGAATATATGCGACTGAAACGTTATGGAGTAAGGTTATATAGCCGCTTCCTGTGCTACCTTCACCTAAAGTGGTAACTTATAGATGAGGAAGCTATAAATCTGTAAAAAATAAGTTGCCTGTGGGCATCTTCAAAGAAGCATGGCTGTAAATTTACCAATAATAGATAGCGAGTTTACGAGTATGGAATCATTCCCCCTTTATCTAGAAACGTTCTTCACCTTCTCCATCACTATATCCTAGTTGACAGCCATTCTACATTTATAAAATATTATTTTTAATAAGTTAAATCCTCTGTAACGTCCAGATAATAAATTTATTTAGTTATCCCGACGGATAATGGTCTATAAATATAAGGGCTAGATGATCCTCTCTTCTTTACTTAGATAATATTTGGTGACGTTAGATAACGTTGCGAAGTAATTTATATCTCTATTATCTGAGATTATTTTAAATCTAGCTTTAGATAATTTAAGTAATTTTCTACCCATTTTGAACAATTATTCTTAATAGCATAAGATAAAATCATAGTTAATCTATAGATAGCACTCGCTCTTGGTGATATATTCCAGTAAAAATTCGTTAAATTATACATAATTTTTTAAATTTCTAATTATATTTAATTAAAGAGATTTAATATGAATTTTGTGTCATCTGCCATTAATTTTATCAGAAAATTCTCTCTCGACGAGTAGACGATTTAGGAAAAATGACTCGTTTAATTTTGTTCGATGGGGGAAAAAAATGTTTTTTGCGTGTTTAAAACGGCGGATGCATAATTTAAAGGCATCAAAATGAACGAATTTTCAGTGAACATCGTATAGAAAAATTAAAAACAATAGCTAGGAAAAAAATTAACATTTTGATCGAATAAAAACCGTTCAGAGAGAGAGAGAGAGAGAGAGAAGCTGTCTAAAAAGCAGGAGTGGCACATAAAGGGAATGATGAGTCATATTTTCGCGAGTAGTGACGTAGAAAAGCACCTCTTCAAAGCAAAGAATTCGAGTAGATTTTCGTCTACAATGATCTATTTTGTCATTTCAGTCCATCTCGGTCGAAATGAATCGTCCTTTTGGGTGAGAAAGAGGAACTGAGCAGTGATACATTTATATTTAAGTGGCAAATCTCATAAAAATCATTTCCTGATGAACTTGTACGTGACTTGCTGATCCTAATATGTCTGTTCTATAAAAAGCGAAGTTATTCCCATTACGGTTATACGGACACGAGTTATAATTGGATGCCATATTGCTAATGATTCTTTTATTGATCTGTCACTTCCGTTAGCCTTGAACAACATTTTTTTTTTTGGATTAAAGTGCTTCCGGAAATTATTTTTATTTAACTAGGAAATAAAAAAAAATTGATGATAATAAAAATAAGTAAAAACTCGGTATTTTATATCCGAAGTTAAATTTTGCAAAAATTAATTCTCGACTTCTCTCTCACCCCCGATCAATTTTCGGGTGTCAAAAATGGCGCGAGTTAACCTTAAATCTTCCGTAGATTCTTAGAAAGGGCTACTCATTAATAATTTGACACTAATTCCGTATGATTTTGTTCAAGTCCAAACTGTCACGTATTTCGTCAGGTAGGCATGCAAAGGTGTCATCCGTCTCCACCTTTCTATTCGTAATTCCGTGATGTCGCCATGGAAACGTCTCGATGTGTCCGAGATGAGATGCGCAGAATAGAAAACAACAGACCTCTTTAGTCCACAATAGATAACCCCGAAAGGGGAGATGCGCTTTCTTGAATGTCAGAATAACACTTCAAATGACATCCAAGTACTCTAAACTGGAAACTTTTACCAACTTTCATATCTCCAAATTTGATATTTTTTTATATACTCTATTTAATGCGGGTCGTATTGACTTATTAACAACGTTTAGATTGCTTAGTTTATAAAGTGCTCCAGTGTGTTTCTAATGGAGTGTAATGTTGTAGATATATTATCTACTACTCTAGTGTGGAGAATGTTCACTTTATCTCCTAAGTAGGTCGCGATTGAAAGAGGTGGGAAGTAATCATGTGGCTTTTATCGACGATTGCACAACACTCCCTCACCTAGAAATCTGCTCTTTTCCCATTTATTTTCTTCTTTAATGCAAATTTTGTCCGAGATTCTAGCTCATCGCCAGTCGAATCCACGACGAAAAAAATTAGATTTTCGTTGGATTTATTAAAGGAATCCGCGCTCTCTTTTTGCTTCCTATGAGTGGGCACTCTTTCCGTGTCAATAGGATTCTAAATTGGTTGTCGGGAAATTCAGTAAAAAAGAAAGAAAGTCGGAAGTTATTAAGCGTAAAAAAAGAGTGGAAATGCGGTGCCAATTAGCCACCGAAAAAGATTGGAAGATGGCGAAAGTGTCACAAAAATGCATCATTGACCAACTGTAGGAAATGTTGCAAAAGAAATGATCGTTGTGAAACAATATTGGAAATCACTTTAACTACTGTGTTGACTGGAAGTTGTAACAGCTGGCCACTGGGAAATTGATGTGACAACTGCTTGTAGGCTTTGGGAAGAGAAAAGTTGGAGACAAGACCCGATGCTGCTTACTGCTTGAAATTCAATCAATGTTATGTTTCGCCTTTTATCTTGTAGAAGCGATCTATGTTCTTAAACCAGCAGCTTCGTATTTAATTAACTAACTGAGATGTTGGCAACGAGGGAAGAATAACATTTGGCAATATTTACATAACAGCGAATGTATACATCCCTTTACTGGCAAGTTCTTGGTTAAATCAACATTTAGTCGATTTAGTATACATAATACATAATTTGGGAGCAACTGTTGTAAATTAAAGTGGAGATGAGTTACCGGAATACAAGGTAAGTTACGTGGTTATGGCGCCCTTCATGACAGGAATTATACACAGTTATATGCTACATCTGAGAAATTACAGACTCACGGCTGGTCCTCTAATAGGTATTGCGGTTTGGTAGTACCGTTTATCTTCCTCTAGTTATGTTTTCAATATTTTCGCATTGCACGAAACTCTGCCATAGGGAGTAAGTGCCGCAATGTTCGAGCAGTGCTTACAAATAGCAAATATGTGTACAGCTGCTGATGATTGTTGGCTTTATCCCTTATGAGAACATCATCGGGCTCTCTACACATAACTTACATAATCTGTTTACCGATTTTAAGCGCAAAATTGCAAAGTGTGTTTATTCGGAGAAGATTCGAATTTCCCATTACAGATTAAGATTCCGTATCGGTTTTATCGAACGATAAGAGAGAGAATATTTAAAGAATTATCCGCAAATAGAGGAAATAATTTGGCAGAGTGAAGAGAAGATGGCGCCAAGCGAAAACTGATTGACTCAATTACAAGCTGTGAGTTGACGATGATAGATGGACAGCGCCCTAAAGGCTTTCCATCCAACGACTTAATGAAGAAGGGTCGCCATCTCTACACTTTTAGATAATGTGGCGGATTTCATCTCCCGGACAATCAGTGTTTATCGAAGTAACAGAATTTTTGTGTCCTCTTTCGCTTTGATTACTTTGTCTTTCCAACATTTAATTTAATGGATCTTAAGGGCAGATGCACGACCGACCGATACAGTAATTAATTGAATGCTAAAACAAATCCTGGATATTTTAATAAAGGTTTTATCGAAAATTTTGTGCGTGTTTTTTAGTTTTGAAATTTTTTTCCCGTTAATAAATATTTTAAAAGCGAAGCAATAATAATAATTATATGCTGAAGAATGTTTTTGATGCGGTTGCCACGCGATGTTTAAAACTCCACCGAAATGGTTAATTTTGAATCCTCATAATTCTAATATTAAAATTTCTACTGACAACACAAAACACTGAAAAATTTCTGTTCCATCGATTAAATCAAAAGTTGTAAGATAAGATTTTAATATATAATAATATATGTTTTAAGAAATGTCTTCATGTTTTAGCAAATTCGACACAAAGTCTAAACTTATCACAATAAATTATCGTCATCACGTACCTATATAGTTTTTGATGAGTAGCAATTTCGTGCCTATTGGTGAAACATAATTCAAATCATCTTATGCCCAGAGGTACGACATTCCCTCAAGGATGCCTCCATTCGCTTATACAGCATGTTCTTTGTCAACTATCCGGATATCTGACAAAACTATTATTTAAGTTAGGCATTGTCTTCGTTAAAATATTCCAGTCTTTCTGTAACTGACGATCGCAACTGTTATTATTCACTCCATTAACAATAACATTCTTGGTTTAATCATTCAGATAATTTCTAAAGATTTAAAGACTTCCTTTTGGACGGGTTTTAAAAAGGGAAAAATGCTTCATGCAAATATTTCTAGAGGATTTTATGATTTATAAAAGACTGTGCAGTATTCTTAATTACGACTGTTTGGACGACTGTAATAAATGTCGGTTTATCATAGTCGTTAATAATATTCCGTTCAAAATTATGACATTCTTGAATAAATAACAGTCGAGTATTATAATTTTAATAAAGCAGTTAGAATCGATACGTCCTTTATATGGCGATTTTATAACGTTGAGGATGAGTTTCGGTAAGAGAGAGGTTTTTATTTTTGCTACTTTTGCAATACCAGATTCATGCTTCTTCATTTATACATTTATGCTAGTCGATGAGGAATGATATTGTTTAAAATCCACCATAAAATTATTCCTTCTTGCGATTATTATTAATTTTTTAATAAATAAAAGACGTGACTCAAATGTGGTTTTTATTTTGGCATCATAAAATAATTTGTTTGAGAAAACTGATGCGGATCGATAGATTAATAAAATGTGCTACGAATGTTCAACGCGGTCAAACATAATGCAAACGTTGAAAAATGTGTTCAACGTTCCCAAATTGGCATCATTAAAGCATCCACGCAACAAATTCGGAATCTATCAAAATGTCTCCGGATTCAATTTTTGTGACCTGAAGCACGAGAAAATTACTTTTTATTGTCTAGATAACTTAATCTGAGTTACTGACATAATTCTCGTCTTTTATTGGATGCAATTAAAAGTTACTCCATCGACTAAAACTGGAAAAAAAAATTCCTCGGCCTATACTTACAATCCGGATTCCGATAGCGAGTAAGTTAACGTTTGTAGCTGTATCCGCCATTAGTCTCCTGCAGCGCACCCTGTCGGTGAAAATCTACATTTTGTGTGTGTGCCGCTCATATTCATTAATTCCAGGCAGCGCACCCTGTCGGTGAAAATCTACATTTTGTGTGTGTGCCGCTCATATTCATTAATTCCAGTCAGAGGTAGGTAGTAGTGTGGCAGCCATTAACCCTATGCTCGCCGGTTTAATGAGTAATGTCGGCTATAGATGCGAGTCGTCAGCTGTGCCACTCGCCAATGGCTGATTTTAATGGGGAGGATATCATTCATTAGACCCCCTTCGAGACAGACATTGAAAGCTTTTTATGCACAGATATTTTTTTGTGTATCGATAGCTAATGGAAAGCCGCATTTATTAGCGAAATTTTTAGAGTTGCTGCTTATTAAATGTAGTTTTTGGCGAATTTAGAACTTATCTTCCTCTCTCTCTATCTCCCTCCCTCCCTCTCTCTCTCTTTCTCTCTCTCTGTTGCTTTCGTAATAAGCGGATCAGTATCAAAGAAAAAAAATCATTTTAAATTGGATTTTTTAAATAACAATAACGAATTATTTAAACAAGCAATAAATTACGCGATTCTGTTTCCTTAAATGTTACCAGCGAAAAAAAGTTCAACCGTGCACATATGAAAAACAATCTCTAAATAAACTGAATTTAAAGAGAAAAATCATGTTTAAAATGAATTTGTATCTATTAAGATATAAAATGCTGATCAATTCAAAAATAAATGCAAAAAAGAAAATAATAATATAAAATATTTTAATAATACAAAGTTGATATTCATCTCTTGAATTATAAAGTTAGTTTATATAAATTCCATCCATTAAGATCTGAAAGAACAAATAACTCGGAAAAATATTAGCAATCCATTAAAAATTGTTTTATTTCTTATTACTTTCTTGTACTTATAGATTCTTTTATGCAATGAGAGATGCAAAAAGAAATTAAAAATCCAGATTTAATAATTTTTGTTTATTCTTTACCTCTTTCGTTTAGCAATAACGTTGTATAAGATATAATTATAATTCAAGTAGAAGAAATGTTTCTATTCATATTTAGATGATTATTTTTATGTATCAAAACTATTAATAATTATATAATTATATTTTTTATTACTGTACGTTTATATATTTTATATAAGCGTACAATAATAAAAAAAAATACGCTAACTAGTAGGAAATCATATATATTTCTATTAATAGCAAAACATATACGTTTACAGAAACAACCATTGAACAAATTCCTAAAAGTTTGATATCATCAGATAATTATAATCTTCGAATTTACACAACAGCTAAAACTTTTTCGATATTAGTACTTAAATAAAAAATTAAGAATAAAAAAATTAATTGAATTGTAGTTCCTTTAAAAAAACTAAAATTCGCAGGGGCAGTGTAAACTAATAATGGCCGACAATAACTTGAAAGAGTTTTCATTTTATTCAACATTATATATTTAAGT